>JAWWEQ010015438.1:0-35600 GCA_035583055.1 Torymus tubicola | reverse complement strand
GAATATTCATTTATTTTATCCATTTCTTTGAATTAAAGAAATCTGTCTTTCATTTAAAGAATTTTTTTTCTCAGTGTGCAAACAGCGCGAGGTCGCGACTTGATCGGAGTGATGACTTTGCTTCTTTTCTGTTGTGCGAACTATAGAGGTGCGTGGAATAGCGAGGTAAAGATGGAAGATGTCGTTCGGAATATGAATGATGGAGCTGTTTGAAAAGGGGATATTATATAGTTAGTCTGGTGGTTTGTCATGCTAAAGAGGAAACTAGGGGGGGTATACTTTTGTGGGTATAGGATTTGGCACTCTTTGGTTGCAACGAATTGCTTTGGTTATGGGTATTTTACATTTTGTACAGTTATGAAAAATGTTTCTGGATTTTTTTTTGTATTTGAGGAAAATTTTGATATTAGTGGCATATTATTCATGGTTGAGTGACATCTTAATTTGGTAACCGTACATGGAAAAACGTAAAGTTTCCGAAATTTTTTTTATCTCTACTGTAATTCAATTAGTCTGTCTCTATATCGATCCGCGTCAATTGTCTTTGTTAACTTGATTCGCTAGACTATCGAAAAATCGCTCTCCGAGACTCACTTCGTTGTGATGCCCGCGTCGATCAGGTCGATCTAATACGCATTAGTCGTTAATTGACTCATTGTAGCTCCATTGCCTTCTTGTAATTGAATTAAGCGAACGATAAACCATTCAGTCTGCATTCTTTTTTCTTTGTAGTACCGCACGGGTCGGCTCGAAAAGCTTTTGTATGTATACGTAAAATAAAAGACTCCATTATATATAGAAATTGAGTAAAAAAAAAAAAAGAATTAGAGACAAATTGTAAAATTTTATATAAAATTCGTGGTTCAATTTTTTTTACTCTGTTGTTGTTGCAAATAAAGTATGTAACATTATGCATACGTGCTTTGGAAATGTGCATGAATAATTATACGCTGTATTATCTAACATACCGCAGCTTTTAATATATACATATATATCTCATAAATTTTAACCAACAAGCGCTGAGCCATTTTTGGGAATTATTCATTTATCTTTATGCGCGCACCTCGTCGTCAAAGGAAATCGTGTATTGTACGCTACTGGAATAGATAATAATGTTCGCAGAACTAGTAAATCAACCAAATTGCCCACTAAAGCTTATATTAGTACAGTTTTAGCCGTGAATAGTGATATCTCTATACTCGACTCTGATGCGTACCAATCCATATAACAGGAATACGTGAATTTTCAGCTGAAAATTTTTCATTGTTCCCCTATTAAGGCTCTCATTAAATTATTAATAAGTGTGTGTGTGTGTATATATATACCAATGCATTAGAAAGCACGCCTGCAGTGAGAAAAACCTTGAACTTTTTTATGAAATTCTAGAAAGTTTTAAAGGCACACTGTACCTATAGCAGCATATATAAAAATGACAATTAAAGAGCCGTATATATAACTATGAGGTGTACTGCTGTTGCTATTGCCGCTGCGGTTAAAATGACCACTTTATAATTACGCGTTCGAGTGTTAAGCGTATATACTCACTGCGCGAAAATACAACTATATACAACAAACCCGACAACGCGCGCTAACCATAGAGAATTTCTGCAACTCTCTCTCTAGTCGCTCGCAATCCTTATTATTAACGTCTCTCTCTCTCTCGCGCGCGCGCGTTCGTTTAAGAAAAAGGAGACCGCGATGCGGGGAAAAAGCCTGTACACGCGTAAATGAACTATACATAAATGTAATTGTTCTACTACACGAGCTTTTCGAATCAAGTGTATATATGTATACATATATATATATACATATAGATACACGCGAATGCGCGTAAAAAGTGAGATTACGTTTTTCTCCTCAACTAGACCGAACGACGATGATGACGCAATAAATATATACATAGCTGCATAAATCCGTTACGCGGCTCTCTTATAATTGTTAATACATGCCTCGCGTTCGCTCACTCGCGCTCGTGCTCCTCTCATTGCGCTCGTTACGCGCGTGAGAAAATAATTACACTTTGGGCGTAATGCACGCGCATACGCCGCTATCCTTTCAATTTCCGTGAAAGCCGCACGGTATAGAGTATATAAACACACGGAATCTCACCATCGTGCGCGATATATATATGTATGTGTGTGTTCCATTTTACGTGAAAATTTAGTGCCGTGGAAACGGCGTACATATATAAGTGTGTATACGCGCACGCGCGCTAAAACTGCAAGTTAAAAGAGAGAGAGAGAGAGAGAGAGAGAGAGAGAGAGAAAACTGCTGAGTGTGAACGGGGAAATTTGTTGTATCGGCTCATCGAAATGAGAGAGAGAGGAGATAATTAATAACCAAATGCAAGCGCGCGTTTATAAAGTGTAATCGATTCGACGATTAAACTCTGTAATTCAATGTTATGAAGCGCACCTTTTAAGCTTTATACAACACATTTAGTTAAGTGAATTTTAAATATTGAGATTGTAATTCATTCCATCGATTATATACTGCACACTCAATGCTATATTTCAATTCAGAGTATATATTATATCCGTTTCGAAACGTCAATATCCAAATAATTAACGCGCTTGAGATATTGATTCGATGTGAAATTCCAATTGAAAGGTTTTAATTAAAAGAAATTCTATCAACTTTTTATATATATACACACACACATACTCCTCCCCTATTAGAATTTTCGCCCTCACCCTATTTGAATCACCTGTTACGATAAATTTCCCGCACCACCGCATATACAGCTACACTCTTTTACTTTCAAATCAGTCGCTATACCATCGTCACCCCCCCACACACACACACCTCGACCATTCGACTTGTCTATATCTCTTCTTATAACATATATAGATATCCGACACAGCAAAACCATCCGACGACCCTCCTTATCTCACAACGAAACCGCTACTATATACGACTCATCTTTACACACGTTACTACTACTATATACGACAAACCCACTACAGCTCACATCCTACCTCGAGTTTTTCCACGCTCCCATCGAAACCAGATCCCTCCCTATGGCTTTTCCGATCGACTTTTCCCGCTGTGGCCGTTTCGCAGAGCTACCGCCGCCGCCGCCGCCACCACCATTGCCGACGACTATACGACGACGTCCCGTTATAACTTACACATATATACTCACCACGCGCATGCTTATCTCATCGCGCGTTCAAACGGGTTCGCGAGAAAGAGAGAGAGAGAGAGAACGCTGTGTATGTATAGGATTCCCAATGTCGATACCGCGAGCAAGAGAGAGAGAGAGAGGAATACGGAGCTCTCTCTCTCGCTCTCTCGATATGTAGAGCCGTGCCGACCGAGATCGGTATTCCGGTTGAAGGTTCCGCCGCGCTGCCGATACCGGTTTGTACGGTAGCTAGGCCACGCCGGATAAATAGTAATCTTTGTATATGTGTATGTGTGTGTGCGTGGATGTTATATATATATAGAAGTGCATAGGGCGAGAGAACTGTGTGAGTATATATAAGTATGTTGTGGATAGGTCGGTGTGTAACTCGAGAAAAACGTTTCCCTGTTATTACGTTACGCGTATAATGTATATAGTATACTGTATAGTATTGCTCGTGTAGGAGTGTCTCTCTCTCTCTCGATTTGCGTGAAATTCACGCTGCATAAGGTGATATATCCCAACGCGGTATTTGGGTATAGAGTTTCAAAGGTTCGCTGTGGTATACACACACACACATACACATACGCACACACATTTATATGTATACACTTGGTGATAATTGAGTGTCGCGTTGTAAATTTTGCGAAATACCAGGCCACGACGCGGTAGCATGTAGAGTACCGTTTGCTTATATCGCGGTGGTGTTGTACATAAATTGATTGTATATTTATATGGGGAAACTTTTTTTTTTAAACACAAATAGCATAAATAATGTCTTTCGTCGACGAAACGTGCGTGCGTGAAAGAGAGAGAGAGAGAGAGAGAGAGAAATCCACATTGGCGAGGTCACGCGCGCACGACGATAAAGTTTACAATTTTATAGCGACGCGTGAAATTGAGCAATAAAAAAATTTCGCCCATATAAATACATATATGCGTCGTCTTTGCTCGTTACATTATCTCGATACCCATACTTTGATTGTTACAAAACGCGCTGCAGGCGTTTTTATATATAGATATACAAACGCACGTGCGCAAATTCTTTTTCTTTATATTATAGAACTTCGTATAATTGACACAGAGACACACAGCTCTCTCTCTCTCTCTCTCTGCAATTAATCAACCATAGTCACTGATAATTTTAGACGCACTCGCCACCGAACTGTATACCCACTCGTCGCTATAATATACGTGCATATTAGCATGCGCGACGGTGAAATTCCTATATATATATATAACGCGTATGTGTTTTTCTATAAAGAAGGGTCTTGCTCAACCGCGCGTGTGTGTGTGTATGTATGTGTGTACATACACACACACACACACACTGGGCAAATTTATTACACGATGAAAGAAGAGTAATGGATATCTTGGCTGTCAGAGCTACGCGAACGTGTGTATATGTATATATGTATAGTGTGTATATATATATAAGAGACAGAGAGAGAGACGAGAAGTATGCAAGAGGTTTGGCTCGAAAGGCTTTCAGGAAAAATTCGATCTCTCGGTAGACTGCACTTTTCCATCTTCTCGGGCTTTCCTCCTCGTGCATACTGCGGGATCCGCGCGTGCAAGGCGTAAAGGAGAGAGAATGGCGCGGAAAGGATATTGGAAAACGTTCTGAACGACGCGAGAGCTGTTTGTACTGCCAAATGTCTAGTTTATTGAAATCGTGCTAACGATATATATATAGAAAAAGATTATTCGGTTTCTATTTAATCATCTGAAGAAGGGATGATTTAAGAGTGAGAATGTTTTATTGTGGAAAATTGTATATGTTTAGTAACGCTGAAAAATAATTGTTCACTCATTATCGTATTGTCTGCTGCTCTTCCGTGTAATTTTAATCCATTATGTTATTTTGATGTGAAAGGCTTATTCACATCGCGAGCGACGAATCACGTATCAATTACTTCGTTTCGCAGTCACCTACCGAAACCACTTTTTTCTTTTTTAACAACGATATCGATTACAACCGTTATATCTTTGTGAAACACGTGTAGTCAGTGAGTGTATAACGTTTTTGTAATATAAATATAATTCAAGAATAATAAATCTTTCATTTTTTTTTTTTTTTTTAACGATGGACATTTCGAGAGAGTCGGTCGTAAGTCTACCATGACGTTGACTTTCAGACAATAACCAAACGTTCTTTTTTTCTCAGTTTCTTCTCTCTCATTAAAAAAATACTGATGTGGCTTGACAGATGAATCACGATAAAATGTGAGCTCAGTTGGATTGCACAAGGACGCGAAATTGACGTCGTTAAAAGAGTATTTTTAGGTATTGAAATAAAATAATAGTTGCTAGTAGAAATACCTTCGATTTACAATTAAAATGATTTCATTGAAAAAAAAGTTAACTCTCGATTAAAAACACACACACAAACGAGTAAACGCGTTAAAACCAACAAGTACATCTTAATCAAATTTTCATTTCACGCAACATTAACATCACATTCATAATTGTAACAACCCATACCCAAAATCCTCAACCTCAATAATAAAATCCACCAACTCACAGCCATTCGAAATTCACCGTCACCCTCCAACAATTGCACTCTCCTCTCTTTCTATACCTATATATGCCTCACCACTGCACCTCGTTGCACGCGAATCACGCCGACCGCGTGACAACGATCGCACGTACACTACACGTATATATATAATTAATTCCCGTCCGCACGCTCCTTTCATATGCGATCCTGCATTGTCTGGTTCTCTGTCTCACTCTCTCTCTTTCTGCAGTGCTCGTCGCCGTGGCGCGTGTCAGCGGGGCACCTACACACCCACGTGTGTGTGTGTGTGTATATATATATAGATAGAGAAAAACCGCGTATACGTACGAAAAATCAACCCCTACAGCGTGCAGTGACCTGCTTGGTTGTTCTATGAGAATTGGGGTATATATACGCATACATATAGGCTATACGCCGATGTGCGTGTTTCACAATATTGATCGGAGGGTGGATGGATATATATATATACAGTGTCATTGCGCGCGTTCGTCGCCGCTGGATTTTATTGCGTCTCGTGCGTGCGGTGGATGCAGCAGCATACTGCTATAATGTGTGGGAGGATTATCGAGGTGTGCGTGTGTGTATGCACACACGCATATAGAGATTGGTTTCAGTTTTGAGATGAGCGTCGTGGGGATCGGTGTAGTAGTATAGTTGCGTTGGTTCGAATGTTTGTGGGTTTATTGTTATTGGATATTACTGCTGCTGCGGTGGGATTACACGGTCGTGTTTTTGGTTTTAGAAGAAGAAAAAAAGTCATTATAGCCGCGCAGGACGATGATGTTGCGTTGCGCAAGAAGAAGGGGAGTCGTATATTGTTTTATTGATTATGTTGAGCAGAGCGACCGTAATATTGTAATTATGTAGTAAGTTTTGAAATTACAAGGAGGTGGATGTATATATAGATGTTTTTTTTTCTTTCTTTATTTAGGCGTACCCAGACCTGAAACCAGGTCTACACAGCCATATACAAAAAATTGTGACAGACTACAAAAAATAAATACAAAAAATAAAATAAAATTTACAAATTTATACCACAATAATTGTCCAAGAATTTAATAATAATTTCAATCACTTTAGAATCAAGGTTCTGTAATATATATTTCACATCACGGATAACCGCTATCTTTTAAATTCGTCAAACATTTTCAAACGATGTTGGTATAATAACGTGGACAATCCCAGAGAAGGTCTTGAAAGAAAGTTCGTTGGGTTTATTCAAAGCGAGGATGAGCGGTTAATTACTGAAGTATCTATTTACAAATCAATTTATATATTTACGGAGGATGAAAGCAAGTATATAATATTTTCTCGGAACCAGAGCGACGCGATGACTAAACTGATTAATAGCTTCGAAGAAATAAGAAATATTCCACAGCTGCACTCGTTATACTCTTCGCCCGGATAAACTATATATCGTCTCTTTCATTCTCAACATTCTAAGTATATATACTTTTTCTTAATCAAAAGAATGCACACACCACTATATATATACTGCAACAACTTCAACATTTTTATTATCAAACTGTGTACCCGCTCTTTCACTGTTGATCATCCGTGTAACGGAAAACCCTTAACAAACACCGTACACACTATATTCTTACTCGTAATTGTCTAAACGCGCATATTTTCCGCAATTAACAATCCCACGCCTAAATTGACTTATCACGCGTATATATGCTACTCAATAGAAATCGATTCCGTTATCGCGATTCCTTCATCGTCGATATATAAGCGTATACGTATACACTTGATGAAAACTTGCGTCTAATTAGTGCGCGCGGCGCTTTTCACACACACACACACGCACACCCCCGTAAATTGGTCAATTAACTAATTGCGCAACCGGGTGCGCGCAGTACGCGCGGGAAAAAATTCGAATTGCCGTATGATGAGGAATCTGCTCTCGTTCATTACAATACACTACAAGTATAATACGCGTGTTGTTCCGTTCCTTCCTCACATATACACACACACACACATATACACACGTATACGCATATATATACATGTTTCTCCTTTCGCGCGTATCGTGTTCTGCTTCGATTCGGTTCCTTGACTTCTGCCTGCGTTGCTTTTTTTTTACTTCTTTTTTTCGAACGTACGCGTTCGCTTACTCATATATATGTATACACACACGCACACGCATAATACTCCTTTCTCCTTTGTCAAACTTCACGAACGGTAACGATGATGAATACCAGAGACAGAGAGGAGAAAAAAAATATGAACTCTCGGCAATAATTAGTCGCGAGCCGTTCGCGTTCTAGTTTTGCCAGAGCTCGCGCGCGCGCGCGCGCGCGTGTACAACCACTCGCGGCGTGTGCGATCAATAGGATTTACTGCATGAATGACCGCCCGACGCCGACAAAAGTCGTATCGAGCTAGCTGTATATATATATGTGTGTGAGTGAGAACATGCGATATATATATAACGTTTCTTTTTACACAACATATATATAGATATGCGTGTGCATGTGTATGTGTGTATAAGAGAGAGGTTGTTGCTCCGGCCGGCGGGAATGTTTACCTTGTTGATTGGGAGCTCCTGACACATGTGCTGCTGCGTGAACTCTTTTTTCGGAGTCGGTAAAGAGAGAGAGAGAGAGAGAGGCGAGCACTTTTTCGCGGAGGCTGCAAAGTGGAGCCATAAGAACTGTGTATGATAAGGTTCGTGTGTGTGTGTGTTTTGTATGGTTAGGAGGGGGTTGATTAGGCGCTTGGAACTGGATTTGATTCAGGTGGTCTGGAATGAGACTGAACACAATATGTTGGTTGTTCGTTCTTTTTTTTTTATTTATCGTGATAAGAGTGTTAGCAGAGTGTCAATGTCTGGTTGGTTAGTAGCAGGTTGAGATTCGCTTTGGAGATTGGATAAGGGTTCTGGCGTATGTGGGTGGACGGGAAACATTGATAATGATAACGTGTTTTATATATATATATACACTGAAAACGAGTGTTTCTGAGTATTTACTGTTAATATTAAAGCTCAAGAAAATTCTCTGTGTTGAAAGTATAAAATTATACATAGCCAAATTCGTGGAAAGAACCGCAGCTATAGTTTTGTATTTTCTTTCCTATCGCTTTGGGCTGTGGCAATGCAAATTCGGCCCCCCCCCTCCTCCGAGTTGCGATTCTTGATACTGTGTAAGTATTGATTTCTTGATACTGTATTTATCGTGGTATTCGAATACATTTGTTCTCATTGGTAATGAAGTAACCTACGTATAACTTCCTACGTTACCGACTGTAAACTCTCAGCGTCAATTTTCAACAGCCAATAACGTAGAAACCCCGTGGTAATTATATCTTGTAATCTTCCTTGCCGATGCACGTTAACCCAATCTCAAACAGATTTCTACCTCTCATTAAAATATACTAACAATCAAAATCGCATCGCTTACAGCTAAATGTACCATAAATATATAATGAAAATCCAATAATTACGTCTTTCCGCAGTCGTCTCATTGTAATTTACATCAACAACAGCTACACCGATTCTCTTTCTCTCTCTCTCTCCTTTCGCCGCACTCTCGTGTTTTTTAATTCAAACTGCATGCGCGAATTGCGCAAATCCCGCTCTCTCTCTCTCCTCGCTTCGTAGATCTATATGCACACGCGAGCGAACGAGCGCGCATAGACTCTATGCAAATCGGATTACCCCCGTAGTTTCGCGCGACATGTTGCAGCATTATATATATGTACACACATATACACAGGTGAGAGAGAGATTTCGTTGCGCCAAGGCCGTCGACTCCTGGGATCGTACATGCGAATGTTTCCTAGACACACACATATATATATGTATACACGTGTACGAGGCTTCCGTCAGGATTAATCCGTCGGGAAATTCGATTGGGGATTATGTGTATAATATAGTCGCGGGCAAAGGGAATAAACGAGGTTACTCGAATGCTTTGAATCGTTATATATGTGTGCTCTGAATGAATGTTTTTATTATAGTATATACATAATAGCACGGCTGAGCTACTTGGGAGGCTGTAAAGTGATTCACGAGAGAGAGAGAGAGAGAGCGCGAGGATTGGAATGCGATATGTACTATTAATATTACGTACGTCATCTTACATTATGCTCAAGTACAAATTTCATAACCTATGCCGCCTTTTATTGCGTTATCCGAGACACAGCAGCCGCTCCACCGCGTGTGTAATTGTCCTACAGATGCATTTTTTTTTCTTTAGCCGTTGATCGTCGTATAGAAGAAGAGAAAAAATTGAATTAAGCGTAATGCTGAGGTATACATAAAGAGAGCTCCTTAGATCTCTTCTATAAATGTGTGTATTACTACATCTCATAAATATATTAATGGGTTTAATATTAAAGTGTTATTATATATGTACACACACACGTTATCATCGAAAGTCGCTGTTCAATTCGCGTACCATCATGCCTGAACTCTTATACTCGCGTTGTCGCGCATGAAATGCGGACAGGCGCCTGGTATAACGGCAATTAATTTAGCAAATATACCACCGCCGCCTCGTGTATGTATACATATATTATTAAAATGCAAAAAAAAAGAAAACCCGTACGCAGGTGTGTCTGACGTACATACATATATACTCGACGCGCCGGAGCTTTTTATCAGATAGACTAAATATTTAGCCGATTTAAATGGCGCGCTATGCGCGAATGGCGCTGCGTCATATTGTAAACATGATTTATTGCGTGCTTTTGGTAAATATTTGTCGTTTAAAGTGGCGAGGAAAAGAGGGTGAGTGCATGCATGAATACGCTGAGAACTATATGAATTTTCTCTGTGAAACGAAAGAGAGATGCGATTACGTATAGTGGTTTATTTTTATGCTAATAATACTGGCTACCGAGTATAAAAGTATGTTGTATGCTTTACGGTCGTACGTTGTTTAGTTTACGCGATGGTTTATGTTATGTATAGTGGAAAGAAATGATTGAATTTTTGCTTTTGCTTTTTTTTTTAATTATGGATATAATGGCGAGATATAAAATTGGTAAATTTAATGTCGTTCTTGATAAGTTGCGGAAATTAACGGAGCTTTTATGCATGAGAAAAGTGTTGAAATAGCCACATTGATATCGTTTTAACGTATATATGCTGCGGCGCTCCTTATAAGAAGTACATTAAAGACCGACATTACATCCCTGATTTTTCTTTACAACATGCCGTGCCTTACGCATTTTATTATTCCTATATAGTAAGCCAGCTTGAATTTTCAAAATGCACCATCATAAAGTACCTCGACAGCCGCGGCAGTACAAAGGAAAGCAGCAGCCTCGATTTATAAAACAACTTCGATACCTTATCATCGCGACGCGTTTCCTCGACTTTCATCATAAATATAAAAAAAAAGTTCAAAACAACAATAATAACGAAGCAACCTCTCCTCCCTCTCCTCTGTTTAAAGAAAAATAAAAATAAACTAAAAATTTACGCGACCAATAAAATTTCGTTCCCTCTCAGCAATTCATTTCTGCAACCGACGCGTATATATACGGCAGCCTTTCCCATACAATACCGAATAATTTCCTCGATACTCGCGTGCACGTGTATATATATATATACGTACGTGTGAGGTCTGAAAACGAGCGCGCAGAAAAGAAAAGGAGAGCCTCTCTCTCTCTCCCTCTCAAACACACATATACACATACACAGAGACCTCGTAAATCCTCATTTAGCCGATACAGTCGCGCGCGCGCCTGCGTTGTATATAAGAAAGTGGTAAATTAAACGAAAGCTAAAAGCCACCGCCGTCACCGTGTGTGCATGCGGCTTTATGTACTCACTGCATATACATGTATATATATATATATATACGCGGTATACGGTGTCGCATGGTAGTATTATAGGGAAAAGAAGGCCAAGGATCGCCTAATTCAATTTCAGCGACACGCCGGCGCATAAAGTGCAAAAAAATACGATATAATCGCGGCTCTCCCCCTTTGACAAGCATCGAAGATCACGAGCGTCGGGGCAGCAGCAGCAGGAGTATAACAGCAGCACCGACAACGACGACGTGACTCACGTGAGCCGTTTACTCGAAACAACAACGTTGGTATAATAAGTCCTGTATGTATGTATGTATGTATGGTATATAAACACAAGTACATATGCATCGAAAGCCCTGATGTGTGCATACATATAGAGGAAGAAAAGAGAGAGAGGAAGACGAGAGGAGTGAGCGAACGGATGGACGGTGAGAGACGAGAGAGCAGATGACGTCAGGCCATTGACTCTCTATAAATACCGGATTTCCAAAAAAAGCTTCGCAACCTACGCGCGCGCCGAGCGACTGAGTTGCTCTAGTATATATGTGTATATGTTATATATAAGTATACATATATATTGACGCGCGACTGCAACTCGTGCAAGTGTGCACGACGCGCACTGTGCGGCTCGAGAGAGTTGACTGTCCTTACAACACCTTCCGTCCTCTTGCGCTTATAATATTTAGTATATATGTGTGTCTGCATGAACTGTGTTTTATATATATATATATATATATATATATATGTTTTTCCTTCTCGCGCTTTCGCGATTACTATACTACTTTGAATGTTTTCGCCTTTGTAACTGGCGACGATTTTTTATTTTTCAAAAGGAGCCATATGGGATTTCTTCTAAATATGGGCTGCGGAGACCTTTACCCGTGCGGTTATATATTACTTTGTTCTTCGGTGTGTTTTATGCTGCGCGCGCGCGCAATGCCAAAGGAATTTCAGGATATAAGTTATGGGGTTATTTTCGAAAGCTGAGAACGTTTTTCAAGGATGGAGGTCTGATTAAATAATAACTATGTAGAGTGGAACGTGTGGAAAAAAATTTGTTATTTATTGTAGCTTCAGTTAGAAACGTTGGGCTGTGAGAGATCAAGTTGTAGGTATATAGTACTGAAGTATGATCAACCGTTCGTATTCGGTAGGGAGTGTATAGTTTTGGTATAATGAATGAAAATATAAAACGATATTTTAGTTTTATTTTATGTATTGGAAATAATATTAGATATTGTATAGCAGAGTATGATATTTGTATAATTTGTATATAGCGATCGTTGATTTAAGTCCAAGAATCGTCGTTGGTTTGATCAGTAACGACATAACCATTCTTGAATTACATACAAGAGTTTCTGAATTGCACAAACACTATAGAAATGTATGGCTTATATTAGTCGTAACGAGATTCATACATCATGATAAATAGGAGGGTAAGGGTAGTTTTATTTATTGATTTATGGTTTTTTACATTTATATAATCGGCATACGATTAAATCTTGACTATAAACCTAAGAATGAATAATAAATCAAGTGATAGAATATAATAAGATAAAATTTAAAATTTGTCTACGTGATCACTTCTATAATGTTTTAAAATCTATGGAATTATATTGTTTTAACACCGAACCAACCTTCTTGACATCGTATTTTATTATTTTATTTTATATTATCATTAACATCATGTTTTGATCTTACAGATTGTAAAGGAAAATATATTTTTTCACAAACCACAATTTACAAAAACTGAGAATTAGTGTTTTTTTTCACTTGACATTCGTATATAAGTGCTTTTTCATTTCGTAGGTTTAATTAAAAGGTCACGATGTTTAATCCATTTTCCAATTTCCTTCTTTTGACTACTTTAAAGCTTTCTAACTCAGTTTTAACGAACATCTAGTTACGGTGTCAATTTATAAAAATACTATTTTAATGAACTATTGCTATTTGGTAACCGTCAAAATTTTTAAAAATTAGTTTTAATGTCGAAGTAATGAATTCTTTCCTTGAACTTATAATGACCTTTCTCTCTTCAAAAAAAAAACAATAAAAATCTTTTATGGCAAAAGTACTATTTTAGCCATAATCGTATTTTATCTTACTTATCTTGAACTTTCACTCATGTTTGGGACAATTATCATCGTTTATAAATTAATTAAGGAAAATTTTACAGATTTATCAAACTTATATTCAAAACGCTTAAAACATCAATTTCTTAATCTTTATGCACCGATTCCCTACAAAACATCTTTATCCTATATATATTCTACGACACAACCGCTTGCCATATATATATCGTCCAAAAAAAAAAGTTTTCCCGGAACATCCGAAACTTCGCAGAAATAAATTACTCGCGACTACTTCATCTCGACACATCGCGATTTAATTCACTTTGCACCTCGCGCAATAATTTACTTCGAGACGATCTCACACACACATACGCAGCCTGTCCACCGTCACCTCCTCCTGCTCTTACACGTCGCTCCCGCACTCGCTTTTTTCTCCCCTGTGATGTATACGCGCGAGATGATGTTGCCTCATAGCGTTCAAATTGCTCCCTTTTAATCGCGATTTTCTCTATAAGTCGTTGAATTGCGAACGCTTTTCACAAAAAGAGACGATTTGTCCGCTCTCCGAAGTACTTATAACGGATCGAGAGTTGGAACGACGTTATCTAAACGAGTTATATATACGTGGCTGCTGCAGGTTTTCTTTTTGGTATAACGAGGGCAGAAGTATGTTATGATGGCGAATTACGATAATATTTATGTATCGCCGCTGCTATATATATATATACACGCGCGTGTGCGTATACACGTAATATATATAGAATATTTTCATCGACGCTTGTCGCCCTACATACTAAATTTCTAAACCCGACTAATACGCGATATCGACGGTTTAAGATCATACATATATATATATATAAATATAGCCATAAGTAACACACAGTGTATATATGTGTATTTCATATATCACAGCTCACGAAGTAATTAATAAATCGCTGCTGTTAATTTTGTATAGCAGAGAGAACTTAATTTCCACGAGTTTCGGTTCACAGCTGTATTTTCAGCGTTTCAAAATGGAACTGTCATGAAACTGGCATGACGAGTAGAATCGCATATGTATAATATAAACCTAGCGTAATTGATTACAGCCTCTGCATTATATATTTCCTACATCGCGTTTCGCGTGAGAAACTCCCGTGCACTCTCGACACGCCTTTGACATACAAAAAATAAAGCCACTATATATACACGCGTGTGCGTGTCATAAATAATTTATGCACGAGGCACATTTATATTTGCCCACCGAATTTTCAACCATAAGAGTTTCCGTTCGAAGGTCGCGCGCAATATATGATATAATTATGATGCTTGTGTGTGTATATTATACCGCAAAAATGGACACTTTCGACCCAATAAACGCGACGGCGCATTACTTACTTATTATATACGTAAGGCGTGTAAGTAACGGCCGTGAGTAAAGAGGGGAAAAAAATTGTCCGATCAATAACATAATTTTCGCTGCGGAGATCGTGTATAATATCGAAAATCGGCGCGTATATATATATATATATATACACGCTATAACGAGAGAAATCCCGCGGTTAATAGGGTTTCGCGATCGGCAGCGCATAACGCATTCTGCGCGCATGCGTGCAGATATACATGTATATCCGTATCGCACAATATCTATATGTGTGTATATGTATATAATCGGCATAAGCGGAAAGCCCGCCGGTGATCAGCATCGATATCTTCGATCCGACTTTCACCGTCGTTAAAAATTAATCCTTGACTGAATTATCCTCTCTCTCTCTCTCTCTCTCTCGACGCTGCAATTGTCGATCTATAACACGTTCTGCATCGTATACGTGTGCGTATAATATAAGCGTGATCGCTAAAGAATGTAATCGAAAAAAAAAGAATATGTATATAGAGGAATAATATACGCTTAACCGACATTCGCAGCACTGAAGCGGAAGACAAAGTGGCTGTTGATAGACACGCCGGTAATAAGGAAAGATGGATGTTGGAATTGTTGCCCTGGGATTATTAACGTGCTTTCAAGCCTGTCGGGAAGTAAGCATATAGCAGCAGCAAGTTGTGACGCAACAGGTGCTTTAATCTCAGCAATCCAGTTTTGTTGTTGCTATCGCGCGCGAGACGCGAGAAGGGAACGTGTGCCAAGTCGAATGAATCTCCCTATGTGTGCGTGTATATGTACGCGTGTGATAGGTTGCAATATACCTCTCTGTTAAGTATGAGTAATGAGAGTCGACGGTTTTGAAAGTAAACGCGTATATGTCGCTTTTTTTTTTTAAACATGCAAATATGTATACACACCATATATATGTACGTATACAGCCAAAAAGGTCTATATATATAGACACCCTGTGGTCTAGATTTTTACTCGAATAGTTGGCAAACAATTAAGTAATTGCGCTACTTGAGAGCTATATAAAACATTTTTTTCAAGATATACATTTTAAGTGATTACAGCGCACGTTTTAGCAGACATTAAGGGTCATTGTAAATATATTTATCGCATAATGCGCGTGCGCGCATAATTTGAATGAAAAGAAAAAAAAAAGAGAAAAAAAATGTTAAAAGCATATAAGGTGTTTACCTCAATCCCCCTTTATATATAGTGCGCGCTCCTGAACTATTACAATTTTTTTTTTTGTTTTGCAGGCTCGTAAAAATCACAAATTATTAGCCATCAAGAAAATGATTTTACGCAAAGACGCTCGTAAAGTGTGCGACAAAAAATTCGCTTGTATCTTTCCAGTATACATGTAAATATTAATTAAAGAGATTTTAACGCATATACATATAAACCTTACTTCTTTCCCATCGACATACGTAACACGCATTTATGCATTTATTAATTTTGTTATGGCAATAAGTACAAATTGAGATACACAAATATGTATATGTATATACATACATACGACTCTCGTTAATTGCAATTTTTTCTTTATATGTTACAGGTGAGTTACAGATGTTATCACTCTCCACGACGAATTCGTTTCGCTTTTCCGAGCGTATATATATACACGCACATAACACATATCTCAAGTAAGAATTTTATTACACGTCTTAATCCTTGCATCATCATCAACAACCAGTCTATACGTTTCACCATATATATACCACTACCACTTCTTCTCAATTATCAAAAACTCCCCCGAACCACCGCAAGGCACACATCTTATATACCCTATTCGTGTAATAATATAATACGCGCGAGCGTTACACTATATACAGTGGAAATTTCAACACGCCCGCGGCGCAGCATTCACACGGCGCGCGCGAGCAGAGTAATACAGTATCATTGTAATATCATTGCCTCCCGCGCCCCTTTTGTCATTATTGTATATACATATATATATACGTACGGCATTTCGTCAGCACGCGACGGTGCCTGCGGCAGGGGCAGGCAGTCCCTCCCTCCTCCCCCTTTATAATTGACTCTTCGAAAGTGTTCGCTCGCGTCGTTCGATTTATTTCCACGCGAGAGTATATATGTATATATATATATATGCACTGAGAGGCTTGTCTCTATAATGCCGCGCATGTCGTGATTTATACGGCGGCGAAATTGTTTTAGCGATTGTATATTATACGTGGTATATATATGTGTATACGTATATACAGTGTCTTTGTAGATCGGATGATTTATATCGCGTGGCGGCGGTGCGATGTTTTATTATAATTTTTCGCCGTGGATCAGTGAAAAATATAAAAAAAAACGCTAGAGATTTCCCAAGGCGCTCTGATATATATATATACGTGTATACGTGCAGAGTTATGCAAATTTTCGATGATTTTTTTTCCTCACAGTATAGTCGCAATTTTATATAAACGTTGTAAAATGCACACTTTACGCTCTCGCGCTTCAATAATAATGCAAATCAGTCGTATAAACAACGCGTGCAAAACTATATACACATATACGCACGTGTACACATATGTCAGTCAAATTAGTATTGAAATATTAACTCTCGTTGTTGCGCGCTTGCGCGTGATGCGCGCGCTGGTATAGAGAAAGTTTAAAGTGGAGAGGAGGATAGTCCTTTATTTTTCAATTAAAGCGTGAAATCGCGAAGAATCGTTCCGGTAGATATACACACACACATACACGTATACGCTTGGCTCGACATCATGCGCGGTCTTTTGTGATACGGAAAACGCGCGGTGTGCAAAGATCGCCGTGCTGCGATAACTCGCCGATGGCTAATATGCAGAGAGAGAGAGAGAGATTTCTTTTCTGTTATGTATATAGGTATATACATACACGATGTCGTGTGAGAAAATTCGCGTATGCTTTTGCTGCGTGTGCTGAGGAGAAAATTTTGTTTGTGAACAAACGTTTTAATGTAATTTTCCGTGTGTGTGTGTATATACACGTTGTTGAATGGTTGAAGATGAAGGATCGGGAACTGTTTGATGGTGGGTTCCGGGAAGAGATTAGTGAGAAGTTGGGCATGTGTGAAATAGTGTGTATAAAGTAATAATATAGGTATGGAAAGCACAATTAATACATTGTACCTTAATTTACAGTAAAGGTGAAGAATTATATTTTTGTTTGAACTAATGAAAAATTTCGAAAATTTTTCGTTTCGCAATACTTATTTCCTGAACGACTGAGCGCCTGCTTTTAAAATTTCCAGAAACAACGTTAAATTCAGCTAACAATCTGTTCGTTATATATTTCATCCAAACTTTTATTAGAATACGAGTAAAAAATAAGTATAGAATTTCAACACGACGCTATATGCGCTGAGAGGCAACTTTTCTAAAATTGCTTTTAGTCTCATACACAAAACAACAACAAAATCCCCCAACGACCCGTAAATTATTTTCATCCATTTATCACACCTTTTATCCCCCTACACCCATCAAGACTCAATCCCCATAATACTCTAACTCACTCACCACGCGCACTAAATATTCTTTACAACGCTCGTTCACCCGTTACTATGTGAACTCTGCACTCACACACACATATGCGTATTTTTCGACTCATCCAAAAATATCTCCAAAACACGACTCCCCTTTCATCGTCGTCGTCGCGCACACCCGCGTCTGATCAGAGACGTTTCCGGCCCTTTGCTTCCGTGCCTGCGTCCATATACTTCTATTTCTGGGAGGGGGCAAGAAGAAGAAAGTCGGAAATCGCCGCGTTTGCTCGCGTCTGGTGAATTTTAAATATATTATCGAATTACACGCCGTTGGGGATTCATATTTTGCAAAAGCGGAGTATATATATAGACTGATGATGAGAACGATGCGTGTGTGTGTGTGTGTACGTGGTTTACGCCCGATGAAAGTGAAAGCAGCGTGTGTATAATGTATATATAAGTGCGTATAATGCGTGGGTGGCTTTTTGTGGAAGTTTATGTTTTATACGAGTGGTAAGAGTTTTATTTGTAGAGTTATGGTTATGAGCGAAGTATACAGACTGAGTTTTTTTATATGGAGAATTTGAAGTTCTGATATGTTTATATGTGAAGAAACAGTGAATATGAGTTATATTTGACGATTGAATGACATTTTTATAAATACATTTTGCAATGGCAGACGAATGTTTTAATTTATTATTATATTTCGCGAAAAGAGATGAAAAGTAACGGTAATGATTCATTGGGCAATTATCAGGCCATCGCGAAGATTTACGATTTAACGGACGCTTTCGTAATGCAGAAAACGCATGAAATATTGTATTTAGAACTGTATATATATATATATATACACTATATCGTCACCTGAACGAGAAAACCATATTTATCATTATCGGTTTATCGTAAGCGCCAACACCGGTAATAAAACTTCGATTAAAATAATATAGCTTCCCAACACGCGTATAGTTATATATACCATACACCGAAGAATTTTCCATCGACGAATAGCTTATAATATATAACGACCGACGACGCAGCAGCAACAGCAGCTAATCTAATTTAAATCTCGGCAAAAAACTGGTCTATTAACAACGCAAAAACACTCCGGCACATGTCACTATATTGCTCACCGGCGAGTTTTCCACCGCACACGTTTATATACACATTGCATACACTCGAGGAGCACGAGTATTATAGATAATCTCGTATATATATACGAAGAAGAAAAAAAAACCGCGAGAAAAATAAGCACGTTTATCTTATATGCTGTTTTAACCGCGAGTAAGAGAGAGAGAGAGAGAGAGAGAGCAAGGGAAAGGAAAAAGAAGACATCACACACAGACACACGAGACTTCCTACAAATTAAAACGGCCGTCCGTCAATTAGGATCAATAGAGCGATTAAGCCGGGACATTATTACGCTGTCCCTCTCTCTTTCTCTCTTTCTTGCCTCGTTGTCGCTGTAAAGATCCTCCATTAAGGCGCAGCAGCGAATGCCGGCGTATATATATATATATATATATATATATACGGTGTATGCAGAAACCCGCGAGTTTCTCGTAAATTACAAAGGCGCCGATGCTCGCCTCATCGGTGATTCTAATTCCCGAGCTCGCCGCGCGCGGGTATATATGTACACATAATGACAGACAATCGCTTGTGATCGGTTCTGCGAGCCATGCTTATATATACGCGATTCACGGCACATGCGAGCGCGTCGATATATTTCGCGAGAATATAATCTTTTTTTTTCTTTATTCGAGTTATATCGCTGCGATTGATGGAATTTGGATTTTGCTGGTATATATTATTATTATAAAACGTGCGGGGATTAAAGTGAGAGGAGAGGGTAGGGCTTGATGATACGAGGTAAAGTTTTCTTCTTTTCCGCAACGCTGGTACGAAGTTAGAAAGCGAATTTATATACATATATATGTAGAACGATATATCGGTATAGATTATTCAGGCAACTACGCGGTTGTTATTATTTACCTGATTTTTTAACGCGATAAAATTCTAGCAATATATGCGTAGGATAGAGGATATAAGCGATCTCTGTCGTTCTCGCGCGTTTATATTAAAATTGGCAATTACCGCAGGGGAGCGCGCGAGACAATGAGTCAATATAACCGTGCGCGCGCGCAAGAGAAAGAGAATACACGTCGTTTAAGAAACCTTGTCCATTAACAATAAGGAAGTCTATGTGTACTCCGGTGGTTGTGTGGACAGTAGTTGCATATAGATAGACGTATATATGTTCTTTCTCTCTCTTTCTCGTGCCCTTGCATTATTCAAACAGCTGTATTTTTATAGCAGTCTATTAGCCGCTCTGTGCGTTCTTTAGCATAATGGTTCGCGTAAAATACGTCGCGCGGACAATTTAGTACCGAATTCAGCCGCGTGTAAACGTGATTATTTAAATTAATATACCATAGCAGGATATTGTATATATGTTTTTGAGAAGCTTAAAACGACTCGCTATATGCGTATATATCGGTAATTTTTACTTTCGCCAGTTTTATCTTAAACACATACTTGTGCTATAATAATATAGTTCTAAAGTTTGTATAGATATCGGTGCAGTTCATTTTAAAGATTCAAATTAAATGTTATCCGTATAAATATAGCCTCTTAGCCGCACGCACTTTGAAATTTCATAATTTTTTCGTCGACTTGTATTTATATATACGTATATATTCTCACTCTACCACTATCTTTTTTATTTATATTTTTGCTCGAAAATGCATATACACATATACGTATAACAATCTCATTAAAAAGCATATACTACGTGTAATCCACGTGCCAATTTATCTATTAGCCTTTCGGAAAAAAGAAATAGGAAATATCTTGCATCAGCCATAATTACCCTTCAGTTCAACCGAACTAAAGAGAAAATAAAAAAGAGAGAGAGAGAGAGAGAGAAATAACTAATTCTTGTTTACACCGGATTACGCAAATTACATTACATACAGAAGGCGAAGCCGAGCGAAAGAAGAGAGGATTCTCGTATGTATCGCGTGCTGGATTTAATGAGAAGCTATATAGACGCGATGAGCCATTGCATATATACATTTATTATTATTATTATTATTATTATTATTATTATTATATACCTATACGTGAATGTATGTGTGTATGTGTGTGTGCGTATGTATATCTTCGACAAGCTAAATTGAATGATGATCGTGACACGGCGCATTGGCATCCGTTGAAATATGGAATACGCCTTTAACTCTTTCCCTCTCTCGTGTGTTGTGTATTAGCTCTCTCAAGAGATAGCCATCCGTCATGTACAATGAATCGATTGATTTGCCTCTTGTCTTTCTTCTATTTCTTCTTCTTCTTCTTCTTCTGTATATCTCTCATGTTATTGTTTATATGCATCTCTATAACGTATGTAATATCGAGTGAAATTAAAATTGCCAGCTCTGTAACACGTTGATAAGATACAAACCTTGTATATTCCCCGGGCGTAAAAATTTTAAACGATATGTGTACATGTGGTATGAACCAAACTTTGTTTTTTTTTCGGTATATAGTATGTGAATATTATTAAACGCCCTTGTTAGCGTAATCTCGAGCGGCATAAATAATATTATTATAGAAAAACATGTCGATTTTTTGCAGACCTCGGTCAATCACTGCGTTGATAAGAAAGAATTATTTGCAAGGTTATTATATATATATATTTATTACTCTATATATAATTAATATACATCGTTCTCTCTACAGCAGCGCGAGTTAAGTATGATTTATTAAAAACAATCGGCAAATCGGAGCGCGAAGCTAATAATTAACAGCGAACGATAAGGTCAATCCTACGCGCAGTGGTGGAGTATACACATCACAATAGCGATATACATATATAACGTATATACTATATAATGTGCATCGTTATGATTCATATATAATTGTGCGAGAATGAGCTTTGATCGTTGCGGTACAGGCTCTCTATATGTAGTATATACTGCAATTATTTCGTTTTTCTTTCCAATCACAACACAGCAGCAACGACGACCACCCGCTCGACGCGCGCGCGCGCATTATGCAAATGAAAAGCGCGCCGTTTTTTTCTCTCTCTCGAGGAGCATATATAGAAATGACCATATATATAATGGCCTTTCGCGTATTGTTACGTAAGTCACGACTGCGATATATCTGTGTTGCGAGCACGCGCGCGCCTCTCTCGTATATATGTGTATAATAAAGTAAGGGCAAGAGAGGAATTTGTGATGTGGGTATATATGTATATATGCGGACATTGAATGGGAAATGTGTGGATTGTTGATTTTGTGCGTTAGAAAATTTGGTAATTAGAGAGAGTTTGAGATTGTTGTAAAATTACATTGAGGATTGTTTTTTTGATGCGCGCAGATGCGGTATGGCGAAAGTATATATAAGAAAATTTAAAATTAAAATTCACACCTTTATCATGCGTTTTATGGAAGCTCGTAACGCGTCTCGTGAGCTGTAATTTATTAATATTCTGCAAGATGCGTTTATCCGTTTAGAACAATTTATATTATAATTACTATTCGTTTAGAACAATTTATATTATAATTATCCTATACATATATGTTTGCGCAAAACGTTATTATGCGCACTTACGTACTTAGTATTAAAAGCATTAATAAATTAAAGGGAAGAGAAAAAAAAATCACGTTCCGCCATAAATCCTTAGAACAATACTAATCACACGCTGCGCGCAGAAATTGTATATTTACATTTTAATAACTTTCTTTGCGTGCGCGTGTGAGATATATATATATATATATATATATATATATATATACACATATACACTATGCACGCAGACCTCGCTGGATGCTGATTGATTGATCGATTGATATTTATTTTGCCGTGGCACAGTTGCTCTTGCGACAGGCATAATGCATATTATCACCATACACACCATGACAGTCGCGCGCAGCCAAGTTCAGTGAGAATTATATTATACACTGAAATCCACGTCTATACATGTATATACTACTAATTCAATAAACCTCTCTATATATGCGCGGTATAGTCTGTGTATAATGAAAAGTGCATACATGCATATATACATATACGTATAATACGAAAGTTAACTAAATACCACAGGCCTATATATCTAAAAGTCGTAAAAAAGAAAACGTCAAATATTGAGACAAAGAAAAGTAGACACACGCACGTACACGTACGTCTCGCTGCGTGTGATCCCTCTATATATATATGATGGGAAAAGAAAGTCTACTACGTGTGTCGTCCCGAAATTAGACCGATAAGAAAAACACTCGTGTCTCATCTGAACGACCGTACAAATAGCAATTCAACGATCACACCCACATACATATATAGTGGCCCGAATATATAACCTCGTCCGAAAATTAGAACCCAAACAGTATAGAAACTCTCAATACTATACAGCCACATCACGCGTTTATATATATGTGTGTGTGAGTTCGTACCACCGCGTGTGTGGAAACACGTTGCGGCGCCCACGCGTATATAAGTATATACCTACAGCGCAGCAGGAGCACTATACAGCAGCTCACAGCCTGTCGCCGTTTGCGCGTGGAACAATGGCTGTGCTGGTGCACGGCACACTGAAGTTGCACAATGCGAGCGAACGACTGGTGCAACTATATATACACACACACATATACACACATGTGCGGTCTCTTGCCATGTAACGACGATGATATTATTGTCGAATGATGTGTCGTATATAGCAGCTGTTGTTGTTGTGGTTGAGGAAATATAACCTGGGAGGTGCGCAGTAATGGTGATAGTAAAGTGCGAGTTTGGGCAATAAAGGGTGGGTGTGTGGGTTCGATTGGTATAGGTTATATTTAGATGTAGATGTGCGATAGAGGATATTATATATAAATTCGAGGAGTGTGGAAGTTCGAAGATGCGTTTTGAAAATCGAATGTGTGCGGTATATATACAATAACCTCGTATGGGTGACGACGATGGTTAGCGAAACACTTGGATGTTGTGGTTATATTGGTTGTACGAAACGAATCACCTCGAAATATTAAAAATTCAATACACCCCGAACGTGCGAGCACACAGCCAGACGCGCACGTATATACATATGCGCGCGAAAGAGAGACATACGCTTTGAAAAGTGAAATACAGCGCTGCACGTGCGCGCGAGACAGAGTCAACGTCTTAAGTCGTGGTACGGCTAAAATATACTCCGAAGTGTATTAATTTATTTTTCGCGCCTATATATATATATTACACATATACGTACACGGGGGGAAGAAAGGAAGTAGAGTATATAGCTTCTATACGGAACCTGTGAAAAAATTTGCGTTATTTCATAATATATATATATATATATGGTTGGATCCATACTCCAAATATATGAATCAGCCACGATTGTGGTACTCATCAATGATTACTCTTTTAGTATATATATACAGTTGTCAGTATAGGGTTAGTTCTCGCGCGACAACTATACGTCATCGATCGTAAATTGTCACGTTTCATTTATATATAATATACTCTCATTATGATTGATGACGATGAGGTCATCAGGGGGTATAAGGGTTGTGTTGTTAAATTCGATTGGAATCGCAATGCGAAAATACAGCGAACTGCTGTAACCCTACCGACGGCGATCACATCACAACTGCTATTAGTCCACGTTACACTTTTGTCTGTATATACACTGTACGTATGTATGTGTGTGTGTGCGATCCCGCGCGGATTCTCAAAATAGCCACGACGCACATGTGCGAGGTTCTAAAGTACTTACCCGAGACGCGTACATACTCATCGTCGACGTTGTCTGTGTGTGTATACATACACACACACACGTCGCGGAAAAAATCTATATATGCGTGAGCGCGCGGCGTCTGGCGGTACTCGAGTAAGAAATCCTCGAGACGTTTTTCTCGGCAACTCTCTCTCTCTCTCTTATACTCCTTGTTTTCATGAACTCTCTCGTCGTAGTCGTCGTCGACGGCGGCTCGAGTCGTAAAAACATGTAGAGACGTATACGTGGCGAACAAAAGCGAGAGGGGAACGCAAAAGAGGGAGCAGTAAAAGTATATACTTGCGGGTTCGCGTACATGCAAGTGTAGTGTGTTTGGTTCGCGACGATTCGTTACGCGTATATATATAGTGTACATATATATACTTGCGACGCAGAATGCGTTATAGTTTCAATTGTCGCCAGGGCCATAGCGTGTACGATGAGTTAGGGGAATTATATATGTTTTTAAGCGATTAACGTTATCCTCAATTTTGTTTGATTTGTGTAAAGTCTTGGAAGGCAATTGCTCCGTTATGAAATTATATTATAGAGGCGAACTAGTGTTCATTAAGGATGCGAGCGACTCTTTCGAAAACATTTGAATGGATTAATTGTGGTTTCGCAGTAATTGAAAGTAACATGAAAGCTTTAAAATTGAATGAAAAAAAAAAGTTGTCTTGCCAAAAACAGTACTTAATACATAATTGATAAATCAATTAAAAAAATGCTTGGATCATATTATGAATCAGTATGACAATTTTCTCCACAACACATTCTCAACATCAAAAAACTTTTTCCTATATTTCCTCATTTTCCTTCTGTATATACTGCACAACGCATTATATTACCATATACACACACACGCACTTTCCCTCGTATAAGATCACACAATGATCCCCGTCTTCGTCGTCGTCGTCGCCGTCGCTGCTTCATTTTACAAGGCACACACGCTGCAGGCTGCATATACACCGGAAAAATACTCCATAAGCTACATTGCGAAATGTTTTTTTTTTCTATATAAATTTATGAATCAGCGATGAGGCATGATTGTATGCGAGCTATAGTAAAACAATAGGCCGAGGTGTAACACCCAAACAACGTGCGCGAAAAGCGCATATATATATATATATATATACAAGAACACATCGTTAGGCAATAATCCACACGCGCGCGGAAGTCGCCGATTATACAGAGGCGCGCGCGCGCGCGACAAAGTATAGCCGAGCTTGATCTGCACAAACACACACGCGTATAAGAACAATACGGACACTCCCTTGTGTCGATAGCTAAAATGTGTGTTATACGCAGGGTGATGTTGTGTGTGGTTTTTTTTTTCGTATACAACAACGTATATATAGGGTTGGGTTCTAATATATTACGTTATACTTTTGTTAATTCAGATATATACGGTGAAAGTGCTGGTATTAGTTGTATATATATATATATATATATATATATACTTTCGCAAGCCGTGTGACCAGGTGCTTTATTTATGCATACCAACTGGGTACAAGGAAATACCGAAAAGGAAACTATATCTACACCTCCGCGAATCTCTCGCCTAAAAAAAGACCGCAACAACGACCAATTCCGCGCACAGAGGTTCCTCCCCTCTCCGCATGCGTCATCATATATAGAAACCCATTCGCGCGATCTTATATATATACGCACACGTGTTTTATCCCCTATTATATATATATATATATATATTCATATAAAATCACCTTATATATATACTTCGCACGAAAATACCCCTACGCTCCTCCGACTTTTCCACTCTCTTCCGACACCGAGAAAGATAAAAAATAAAAAATCCTCCTCCGGCCAGTACGCGTTCGCAGCTCGCTATCCAAGAATAGCTATGCTGCATGCTGCCGACTTCCTGGATAAAAGGCTGTTGCACCGCACGCGCGCAGCTCGTATAGAGCCGCGGATAATTCGGTATACCCGTGCGCGCGCGCGCGCGCGGCAGCTTTCACGCCACGCTGTTCCCTTTCTGAAGCCTCGACCGCGCGGCGTGTGGCTCGTAAAATCGGCCCACGACGACGACGACGTCGCTTCTCGTTAGCCCGAATGTATATGGGTGTGTGTGTGTGTGTTCGACTATTTCCGAATTGACGCCTTTTCTTCGTATATGTATATATGTGTGCATGAAAGTAAGGGAACGAACGTTTATGTTGAGAGCTGATGATGGCGGTAGCCGCTTTGTCGTAGTTGTCAAAGTATGATTTACGTGGCTTTGAAGAGAGTCACGACTGAGGCGCGGAGGATATTTTAGTGTGCGTCTCTTTGAGGTTCAGGTTTTTTGGTTATAGGGTTGAAAGTGGTTTTTGAAGAGGTGTGGTAGGTGGCGAGGGTGTTTGAAGCTCTGTGCAGAAATGTTTTCTATATGATGTAAAGAAAGAAAGCACTTTCTTTGGTTATAGCATAATTTGAATAAATGTTAAAATTTTTCTACTTGGGATCATTAAGAAATTTAATTAAAACTCTTTTAAAACATCTAAAATATAATATTTTCGTACATGTTCAGATATAGCTATTGTTCTTGATGGATGTATGATCTTTTATAATTGATAATTACGATTCGTTGATCGGTTAACATAAATATACTATATACGATCTATATTCGTTATAAGAATACAAACTTTTTCCATTGAGAACTAACAAAAAAGAAGCTACAAACCGAATATGTAAACAACGTTTTACTCTTATGCACTCTCAGCTATACGAATATCGATTTCATTTAAACTGGCAATTCATCGCTCACCTTACCATCACACCACTCACCCTCTCGACACAAAGATCCTAATACCTCGATACCACTTTTTTTTTTAAACACAGACAAACACATCCTCGCGTCTCCTTCTCTTTTCCTCCAAACAAAAACAACATAATATCTACTCTCGCGCAACAACAACCGCGATCTCGAAACGGCAACTTCATGCATCACGCGGCGACGATCTCTCGCAACCCGCGCGGCAGCAACAGCAGCCCGCACGATAATGCATCCAATTCATATATATCTCCACATGCATGTCTGTGTGTATATATATACACACACAGCCCCCATGCATGCACGTGTTTTATGTAACCCTGCGATCGTACATATATATATACACATAGCTGCTGAATCACTATATACAACTCGCATACTACTTTTCTGCGTTTTCGCACGTTGCTTTTCCTCGTTCTCTCTGAGAAAGGAAAAGTCGGTGAGTTCTCTTCGTAAAGAGAGAGAGAGAGAGAGAGAGAGAGAGAGAGAAATCGCACGCAGCAATAATGATTTCGCGGTGAAGAAGGTATAAGAGGAGCCGCAGGTATTTTCATATGCGAACGATGGAATGACGGATCTCGGCCGGTTAGAAAGACGACGAAGGTGAGATGGATAAATTGAAGGTGGAGGATGCTGCTGCTGCTGTTGTGGTCACGTGGCGGCAGAGGGTTGAGTATAGAGTAGCATATATTACAGTGATATAAACGGTGTCTGTGTGTGTGTGTATATATATACATGCTCGCGGCTTGGTATAAAGCGGTTCGTGCTAGCTTGTTCTCAGCTTGTTTTCCAGCTGTGTTTAACGAGTGCTATACACGCCGTAGTGTATGCGTCTATGTCTCTGTACATAGGTTTCCAGTGAGGTGTATCACTGTTATTTGCGATCATCTCGGTTTAATTGCTTTTACCTTGTTTCGTGTCCTTTCCGTAGCTTTATGTCAGTTGTGTGTGTATGTGTGTGTGAGAGAGAGAGGAGTACTTTTAAAATAAGGTCTGCAATTTCGCTGGGACGAATTTAAACGCTACAATTTATTGTATTTTCTATTATACTTTTATTCGATAATCGAATAAATGCGTTAAATTTTATTTTTATACTTCGACATCCTTACAGCATCATCACGAAACTTCCTAATCTGTTTCAATTCCCGCTCCATATAAACGCCATTTACCAAACAATATCTCATAAAACGGTGAAACCATTACCCCAACTCTCTCGGCAGTTTATATATCTTGTCTAACCCGTCCCTCTCTCTCTCTCTCTCTCTCCCTTTCTTTTTACCTTGTTCTCAAGAGCAAACCGCTACAAGCAGCAGCAGCATCGTCGTCGTCGTAGCTCCCGCGATGTGCTCGTCCGATGCGGCTATATAGATTCTCGGTCGTTTGCTCGTGAGCCATTGTTATAATGTCATTTAAAAAGTCACGGCGCGTTTCGTATAATACGGTTCATATATAGCCCGACGACGATGCCGTTTCTCATCTCGGTAATAAAGTCGAGATGAGTGCGCGCGCTATACAGCGACTGATCGAGAGCGCAAGAGAGACAAAAGGTCGATTGTGTATATATATATGTGCGGCGAGTGAATCGTATGGTATAGTGATCGTATACATATATCTATGTGTATATAGGTTCGTGAAAGAAGGGTCGAAGCAGAGTGGTTGTGTATATATATGTGTGACAATGTAATTATGCTATTTACATAATTCATATATAAATGTGGGTAATTTTGAATAAACAATAATTGCGTCGCTATAGGGTAATAGGTATATCGTTTCGAGATTAAATTGCGATTGTTTTGTGCTTTATTATATTATACACTGATATTGCGGCTGGTTTCGAAAGGAGGTATATGTATGTATGTGATATTAAAAAGAGAAAAAAACCCGTATATAAAATTTCTATAGATATATTAATCGCAGCACCAATTTGATGGTCGCATAAATCACCGTATAAATTTATACAATTTACATATATATATATATATATATATATCACGTATAAAAATATATTTACGCGAGTATACCTTCATTTTTTTTATACCACTCATATTTGAACCAGATATTAAACTTTATACATAAATTAAACAACAATAAATATATTATTAATAGGTCACATAAAAGTAACGCGCGCATTTACAGCCTTATAAATTAATTCCCGCGTGCGCGCGTTTATGACACCGGTTCACCGAGCGAATTATCATAATTTATCCTCTCCTCACCTACTAAAGCGCGCGCGCGCGCCGTCGATGCTGCTCTTCGCGCGACAACAATCGCTATAGTGCGCACGTAAACCTGACGCAACATGCGCGAAACGCACGTGGGCATATTGTCGCATCCTTGCCACATACTTATATATATACAGTGATATAGAGGGAGGATCAGTGTGCGTGTTTCATGATTTTTCTGCTGGTTAATATGTACATGCGCGGACCTGTCGAAAATATCCATCGGAGCCGTATACGTATACGTGTATAGAAGATGGGATTTCCCAACGTAACCGATTGAGCCATAAAACTGCGCAGTTTCCTGCCACTCTCATTTCCTATGCAAGCATATATATATATATATATATATAGAAACAGGTATGTAGAGCCTCAAACAAGACGAGTTTATAAGAGTTTGTGTGATTTCATACAATCGGCAAATTGTAGATCATTTATAGTTCCAGCTCTTACCGATCGCTGTGTGGTTTTATATAGAAGAAAGTAGTAGCATACATATATACGTTGTCAGTACGGGGCAGAGACAAATGTTACAGCCGATCTGTAATCGTACGTTGCAGCAGAGCGAAATTATCGCATGATAATATACACGTATATTCGCGCGCTGAAATACATGAATGTGGGTCACTTAGTGTATGAGCACGCAGAAAACTAAAACGTTTAGGGTGGAATTAAACGAAATCGGCAAGTATAATGCGCACAGAGTGTTGTATATATATATAGATTCGAAAGTATTTCATCGAGTGGAAAAGGAGACTAAGGAGCGCGGACAGCGTAAATCAGAACGATATCAAGATAACTATTGAGTCATATAACGACCGCCCGAGTAATTGAATATATATGCTGCTGCTATGTTTTCGCCTATATGTATGTGTGTGTGTCTCCTCGGGCTAATTGCCCGAGCGAATGATAAACGACTAATGGCTTTCTAGTGAGAAAAATGAATCGCGCGCACATATATATACGCGCGCGGGAATCGACGACGCAATTTTCCGTATGATATTCTTTAAAGAAACCTGCGAAGCTGGTATATACAGGTACAAGTGACCTAGTGACTGATCGACGTGGCTCGATCGTTAGGTGAAACCTTTATTTATGCGGTATAATAAATATTTTCAAGCTGGAGTATATATATGAAGTATGCGAACTATAAAAAAAATATTGTCACAATTTCGCTTTGAAAAGCTCACGCCACAGTCAATAATTTCGACGTTACAACGTATAATAGTTACAAAAAGTTTAGCCATCTAAGGCTAACAAAAAGCACTATAAAAATTATTCAAATTCCCTTGATCCATTATTCATACCGATGAAATCGATCTCTCTCTCTCTCGCTCTCCACAACCACCCACTCTCCAAAGCGCTCAATGCCCCGATTCGTCACATATACTCAATTTTCATTCACACGAAATCCTCTCCCAAAATCACTCCCAGAGCAGTTCTCAAACAACAACAACAGAAAGAAAAAGAAACACACCCACGCCTCTCTCTCTCCACCTTGCACTAGCAGCAGCAGCAGCAGCAGCATGAGTATAGTAGAAGAAGAAGGAGGAAGGAACCCGAGCGCTCGCTCGCTCACTCGCTCAGTGTATTATACACTCGTCGTGGGCACACGCGCCTGTCTCTCTCCCACACATATACACGTACACTCTCTTTCAGCTCTCCCCGCTCTCTAGGCGTCGCGGGCGCGCGCGAAGGGTCTGTGCGCACGCGACACACAGTCATCGCGGCTCCTCCGGACGCAACAGACACACGCGCGCGCGCGCATGCGAACAAAGTCTCGTCGGCGAGTGGAATATAGTTATAGACAATAAAAAAAAAGTGAAAAGAAGTATATATATACATATATATATAGACGGCAGTGTGGGTTTGGGTGATCACGAGTGTACCCGAGGTTGTATATATACATATAGTTTATACAGAATCATGAGCCGGCTAGAAGTCGGCGGGGGAACCGCCGAGCGTGATCATCAGCGGTCGGCGGACGTGGTCCGCAAAATGTGAATTTGCTCCGAGCGAGCGATCGTCGTCGTCAGTGTGTTGTTGTAAGAGAAAGAAAGAGAGAGAGAGAGAGACTTTCACCCTTTTGTGACTTTCGCGCGTCGTGGGAGAATACACGCGCGCGCGCGCTCGTTCGCTCATCCTTTTCCTTCCAGTGGTGCATAGTAGTTAAACACATACATAGACGGTATCATCGTCTCTTTCTCGAGAGTGTTTTGTCGTCGTAGTCGTTGCTTGTAATAATACGGTGTGTGCTGTGAGATCGGCAGTTAGGAAGACACGGTTGTTCCCGTTGTGTTGTTGTACTCTAGAGAAAGAGTGAAAAAGGTATACACTTGTAGTTGAACGAAGAATATATAAGGATGCCAGCGACACATCAGGAACACATGCGCCACCATAGGGCTTGCAAGGGCAAAGCCCATGCGAGTGGTATCGGCAAGGCTCTGAATAATAAGAATGGGCCAAACTCGCCGACGACTAAGATCATTAAAATAGCAGCTGGTCCCCAGAAACAGGCTAAAGCCAAGAATAATAACAACAAAGATCAGAGAAAGGTGGTATCACTTGCTGATCCTCCAAGGCGTGCGTCTGATCAGCTGACGAACGTTCGTAAGCTCAGCAGAAATAGCACGAGTTCGTGGGAGTACAGTGACAGCGATAGCTTGAACTCGTCCGAACCTGGATTGTCGTCCATGGACCATCATGGTAATGGTATGCATGACCAGATGATACGTAGGATCGACCGTGTTCTTGATGACATCGACAATGCCAAGTCTATTTACGATGTCAAGCTGGCAAATGGTAACCACAACAATAATAATAAGAACCGATCGTCGCCCTTGGTACGTGGTACCAACTATACTTCCAGCCTTAGGCGAACACCTAAGAAAGAAGCTTGGGCTGATACTCTACGATCTGGTCTCATCGTAGACGACAAGATAAAGAAGATGGAGGAAGGCTGGGATGATAGCATCATTCGAGCACCTCGTGAACGAAAGTCTCAGAGAATCACAGCGGACATTGAACAGAGAGACCCAAGGGATTTGGAACAGCTGAACCGTAGGAATTCCTTGACTAGAAGGAATTCTTCCGCTGTTGGTAAAGTGGTGAAGAGAACCAGAGGTGGTAATCAGGCGCCTTTGTACGATGTCATTGAATGGGAAGAGCTGCTAGAAATGGCATTAACCACAAGGAATGGAAAACGAAGGAGGGAGTCGGATCACAGGAACGGAATGGACGGGTGTTACCTGAAGGACCTCGAGGTGCTCCGGAACAACGTTGCGCCGACAAACTTAGAGGTATTGATTGACGATTGGTTTAACGTTACCGAATGTTTATAGAGGGATTACCGTGTTATCTGATATTCGTGTCAATGTGTTAAAAAAGCGAATTATTTGAAGTAACAACTGGTGTAGGCATACAATATCCTGTTTTGAAAAAAGAGAAACGAACGGTGCATTCTTTAGAGCACCGAAGGTTTCAAAAACACGAGTCAGTCGTTGTCGCGCGTGGTGGTCTAAAAATAATATTATCTCTTTATCCACTCCTTACCTCAGTATTGATATTTGAAAACGCATTGTGAGAGGTGGAATGAATCGGGACGTTTATATCTCGCGGTGCGCTCTCGTACGCCTTCAATGGTCGCGTAGCAAAGCATATATAAACATTTTCTTTGCTTGCACTACGATGACTTCTTCTTGTTCTTCTTCTTTCACGTGTGCATACGCAGATAAAACTTAACGTATCAAGGGCATTGTCTTGCCGTTACGTACAGAGGTAGACAATAACGATTTTTTTTTGTGTTTTTGTATATTGCGGTAATCTATGTAGTATTCCTTTTCCGAGTTGTCGTTGAAATTGACAGTTTACCTTCTGGATTTCATTCGAATGAAAGATTGCATTTCTATTTTATAACCTATAATATATTGAGTATACTATTTGAGTAAACAAGTTAATTAGCTACACTTTTCCGTCATGCAACTAATCATCCTTATCTCGGCCCCGTTTAATTTATTTTCTTTCGACACACATACACACACACAAAAGGCTCTTATAATTTACGATCCACACCCAGGAAGCACTTTAGAGCAACTACAACAATTTTTCTGCAAACAAAGCATAGCGTACTTATGCCTTACCTCCCAAACCGCTTGACATCTTTCTATACGCGTATTCTCGCGATTTCCAATTCAAAGCTGCTTCTCTTGCTTTTCGCGCGAGAGGTACATAAGAAATTTACGTAACTCTACCGCTACATTGCCATCCTCCAAGACTCTTACGTTCAGCGAAAGAGAGAAATAAAAAAAACAGACGTCGAGGTAACAGCAGCACCAACCGCCCACGCGCTTGAACACACACACACGTACATACTTTGGCAGTTTCTCAACGTCCTGATGCAATTCGTCGTCTTTTTCCTCTCCATCTCAAAAGAGAGTGAGTGAGAGAGAGGATATAGGATTTACGGGATCCTCGCGCGTGCGCGGGAGGCAGGAACGATTAGCGGGCGCATTGTTGTTCCTTTTTCGCTGCGGATGGATCGAGGCCGCGACCTTGGCCGGTGTCGTAAATTTTCTGTTTCTCAAACGGCCAGAGCTCGAGTGCGCGCGATCGTAAACGCGACGTTTAAGGATCTCTTTTGAGAGACAGAAAGAGAGTTGGTATAGCAATGAAAGGGTACCGTCTTCCATACGTGCGCGCTCGTTATTGCTGTGACACGCGCGTGTCAGGTGTTATGAGGTAGCTACCACGGTGATATATGTATGAACACATTTGCTCGTCCCTGTCTGGTTTCGGGTTCGGGTTATATATATATTTATATATATGGAGAGTGTATGTATGTGTGTGTATATTCGATTGTACTTTCTCTATGCAGTGTCTAAATAAAAAAGATCGGTAATTATTTTCGTATCAAGCGCGCGCGTGCGAAATCATCAGTGTCTACACCTTGTCGCTGCTTTTTTCCCATCGTGAAATAATTTTACCGAAATTCCAGCAGTATAAATTGAAATACCAGTTATTAAAATAAGTGAGAGCAAAAAGAGTCCCCCGCGCGTGTATACGTGTTAATCAGCGTGTGGAGCGAGACATACACACATACATACACCAAAAAATATTTATCCGAGTTAAGTAACGCATACGCGCGCGTATATATCTATATATGTGTAAACATAACTTTCGATTTAATTAAATCTGTAAGATATATATATACTGCTACCCCGTGTACAAGTTTTATTGGGCATCAATAATTTGCTTTTCTCGTGTACGCGACAACCGTCACCGTATTTTTATCCGATCGCCCGATCACGCCTCTACGTTTAATTTCACTCCCACAGGTCCATACTTTTACATGTATACCACCGGTTTTTATCACCTGTATGTGCGATCCCTCGTCAAAAAATCCAAAAAACCGTACGCATACTGCAATTTAATTAACACCGCGGCTATATATATATATATATAAAAGCTCACACGCGTACGTGGCTCATGTATGTCTATACACTCGTGACAATCTTGCGCAAAAGTAGTGTAT
>JAWWEQ010015418.1:0-35673 GCA_035583055.1 Torymus tubicola | reverse complement strand
TATATATATACTTATATAATTATATTATATATAATTTTTCAAAAATGCTAAAATGATGTTAATTCAGAAATGGTATTTTTCAGAAACTTTAAGTTGTCAATATTCAGAATTATTATATATTAAAATTTCATTACTAAGTGTGTTGTAATTCATAGAAGAAATGGCTCAATATTTAAGAAATAAAATGTTTGATATTTATGAAAAATCTATAATGCAATGGTTAATCTTTCGTTATTCTAAATAATTTTAAAGAAATGCTAAGCAAACTTCTTATATATTCATAATATGTAGAGTATTCCCGGCTGAACTTAATCGAGATAATACCGTATTGAGTGGTTTTATCGAATTAGACATTTCACAACATTTTTTTCAATATCTCATTAGGAGTCTTAGTTAACGAACTTTTTATCGTAATACCTAAAAAATCTCCTTGATTTTGCATATACATCTCATCGGCATCATCTGTCTCCTCGTTCGTTGTCTGAACTGGCTCTAAATTGGAGTGTTTTGTTGAACCCAAATCAATGTCTGCAACACCAATAATGAAAAAATTAGTAAGTAGAAATTATGAAAATTAATTAGTTTACGTACCGGAATCATCCGAAGCTCGAGTGTAACAAGGTTCATCAACAGCTAGATCGATTTCCTCCTTCACGAGTGAAATAGATGATTCGATTGGAGGCTCATCTATAATACGTTGATGAAAATAAGCCATATGAAAAGTGAACATAATGATAACTCAAATGTTTTATATAATAAACAAATTGATATCTTACCTACTGTAAAATGGTTAGAAGTTTCCTCAATCATTCGCAATTTTACTAGCTTTAGTGTTCGTAGTTTCGCGTCATCTGGAAAATGTGATTCATATATTATATACTGAAGAAGAATATGAATAATTATTCAGCAATTATTTGATGAAATGTACCTATTCGTTCCAATGCCACCCGAACTTTCCTGGATCCTATTTTTGATTCCGTGATTAAAATTGCATCTGAAAAAAATTGTTAATTAGTAATTGTCAAATAATTGAATTTTCATTAGTACTGAAAGAAAAACTAAAAGATAAAAGCTACAGATATCTTTTGAAATTCATAAAAACAAAATTATAGTTCAAAGTAATAAAAATTTATTTTAATGTTTACACAATGTTATTTATTTTTTTTTTTACACATATTACATTATTCTGAAAGTAGTAAAACAAAATTTTTTAACATATTTTTAATTCGTGTAATATTGTGACATAATACAAAATTGGTTTAGAATAATAAATAAACATGATTGTAAACTAATTTAAGTAACTTAATTGTGAACTCAAATAATTTTTGTGTAGATTCCTTTATATTAACAAATAACTATAAATTATTTAACAATGCAATATGACTTTAGCAATAATAACATTATTAAAACATGAGATTTTTAAAGATAAGAATATCATGTGCGCCTTGAAGATGGTTATTTTTGTCATAGACTTGCACATAAAATACTCATATTTTGATGTTGACGGTAGGCTTTTAATAAATCATGTATCCACTTGTCCTTGACTAAAGTTAAAAAGTTTTGATATCTGATATCCACTTTATTATGATGAATTTCTTAATTGCATATTTACACATTAGACAAAATTCATCAATAAATACATAACCTGAAAAATTAGTACATTAATTAGATTGAGAAATAAATTGATATTATTGCAGAAATAATTTGATAATTAAAAATTAATAAGTACTGTGAGTGAAGATTGCAGATTAATCAATAAATAGAAAAAGATATTTTTCAACATAATATATTTTCTGATGTAACACATTCTTTTACAATAATACATTTAACGCACAACACTCTGGTTTTAAGAAACACTTTCAAAAAGGCACACTCACAACTTGTAAAGGCTTGTTTACTTCATACTACTATTTACTAAAGGCTTATATAATTTGTTTGTTACACATTATTTAAGTCTGAGCTGAGAAAACCAAATTCTAGGCTATAAATATTTTGATTGTAACTATGTAAATTTGAACATTATCGTAGTATAACTAAGCATATAGAATTATATATTTTGTAAATTGCACATATGAATCGGGCTTAACTACTAAAACTCACAGGTGAGATCTCTTGTTATTTCTTGTGTCAATTTCTCACCTGAGATTCTGCTTCAGATTCTACGGTAAACCTAGGTAGATAGAAAATCAGTTCTTCAGTATCGGAAATCGCCTATTAAAATGTTTTTCCCTCCCAGATAAACTAAAAATTGCACGTTTAGAATCGTTTTACAAAAAATTTCAATTTTTACCAATTTGATACATGAGATCTCAAGTAATTTCTATGCTGAGTTGTGAAGTGAAATCTCAGGTGAGATTTCCTGTACTAAGTTTCGTAAAAATTGAAATTTTGTGTAAAAGGCTTCTAAGTATACAGTTTTTAATTCATCTAGAGGGTAAAACATCCTAATAGGCGATTGTTGATACTGATGGATGTTCTATTTATGTCGGTTTTCCGCAGCATCTGGAGCAGAATATCAGGTGAAAAATTGACACAAGAAATAACAAGAGATTTCACCTAAGATTTTTTAGTGGGAAAATCTTGTAATAATTAACGGATATATTGTATTTGGCATACAAGCTCATCTTATTGACTACATAAAACATTTATATTTATCGCATATTGCATTTTGATATATTGATGAGATCACATAGATTCCATATTATTTTTAGGAAGCAAAATGCAATTACGGAAGAAACTATAACGTAACAACCTATGTTATGTTTTAAAAATTTTTTAATTGATGACTATATTCTACAAAAGCTGCCATTTTCTAAATCTAATAAAGATGTAGATTGTCGAAACAGATTTCTCAATAGAGGATAAAAATATTTAAAAGATTTTTAAACCTATTTAACACTATACTATATTTATTTATAGTATTGAAACTGTGATATTATAATTTAACCTATACTTATTATATTATTAACCATTAGGTACATCAAAAACGTTTTGCGTATAATTCACAAAATAAATTTGAATTATGGTTTCTTTTTTTGAGCCCATGTGATGTAAACGTATTGAGTTCAAGTTGAAAATTTTAAATTCCTTTATCCTTTAGTTACATTGTACAATAAATTTGTATTCCAAGTATATGTTCTGATATATATATTTCAAACAAATTTTGCTAGTTGAAAAATACAATTCCAATTCATTTTGGATAACAAGTCGCCGAATAAAAATTTTGATGCGTAATGTTACTACACATATTAATTTTTTCATAAATTTTCAAGGCACTTCAATTCACATCTTTTGTAAATCCAAAAAAGATTTATTTCCCTTGTATTCCGCGTTATGTTTTCCTACAATAGTTTGTTCAACAAGAATCAAATCTTTAATATAACATTCCGCCACAATCTAGGTATAAGGCTATATTCTATAAGGCATTATCATTAACCCAATTGTCACTACATCGCTAAAAAACAGAAACAGAAAAATCAATTCTCAATCAAAGAAATTCCTAAAACAGTACTTTAAGGATCTCCTCGCGGCTGATTTGCTTATCAGGAAAGAGCCAGATATGTTCGCTCTTCAGATGACGCACCATTTGCGACCTGCGCGAGCAGCTAAAGTCACAGTGCTCACAATTATGATCGCCACTAGCTTTGTGGATTTCGCGCACGTGTCTGGCTAGATACTTGGGCAGCGTAAAAGTAGCGTCGCACTGCATACACGCGATCCAAGCTTTTCGAGAACCGCAGCTCTGTTGATGCTGCGAGAAGCAGTACCACTTGAACTTCTTCGAGCATTTGTCGCACTCGACATACACGTGGCGATTGCGCACATGACTACGTAGATTACCCTTTTTGCTGCTTGTATAATCACAGTGCTCGCAGCTGTAGGTTTCGTGCAGCTCGAAATCCTTGGAGGCATGTTTGCGCGCACAATGACGTCTTAGATAGATCTTGTTGGTAGTAGTGAAGTGACAACGGCTGCAGCGCACATTTGGCTTCTTGCCGCAGATGCGCCGATGAAGATAATAGTTGGCATACTTGAAAGTGCGGTCACAAATGCGACAAGTACGCTGCTCGTGCTTTAGACGCATATGCGTGCGCAGCTTGGACTTGTTAGTAGCTGTGAAGCCGCAAACGTCGCACTTAGGCGTACAACTTGGTTCTACTGTCTCCAGGACTTGATTGTGCCTGCGCTGTATGTGGAACTTGAGATACCAGCGCTGTTTGGTGCGATAGTCGCACTCAGGACATTTGTACTTGGGTAGAGACTGGCAGCCAGCTCTTTCGTGCAACGAAAAGTCGAAGAACTTAATGTTTTCATAGCACTTAGGACATTCTATGTACATGTGTTTAAGCTTCATGTGTCTACGAAGATGAGTCTTATTGTTGTAAGCAGTTCCGCAGTGGGCGCACTCATATTTTTCATATTCCTCAAAGTCATTCGACAGATGACGTCTTTTTATGTGGCCCTTCATGTATCTTAAGTGCGGTGAGGTGTAGTCGCAAAAAGTACACCTGTGAATTTGATTACTGGATGCTGTTGGATCGATATTGTCGGATGCTTCACTGATGTATAGACCTTTGGTCATCAGATTGAGACTCATCCTTTTTACGACACTATGTTTGCGTTGCATGTGAGTTTTCAAGTACCAATGGTACTTGGTGTGGTAATTGCAATATGAGCATTTGAACTGAACCTGAGACTTGCACATAGTTCTCTTGTGCTCAGAGAAATCTATTTTTTTGACCTTCTCACCGCACTTCGGACAATCTACGTACTTGTGCTTGAGTTGCACGTGTTTCGTTAGCTTTCCATTATCGTCGAAGACACAATCGCAATGCTCGCAGGGAAACACATTCAAATCGAGTTTCACGATTGGCTGACTGTTATTGCGAACATCGTTAACGGACATTAATTTGAGCGCTGAAAACAAACTGGATTTCGATACAGGAGGGTCGCTGTAATCTATCGAAGCCTTTTTCCGAAGGTAGCAACGTTTTTGTTCCTTATGCTGTAAAAGCTCATCCAAAGAGTTAAAATTGTTTTTACATTTCAAGCATTCATAATTTAAAGAATCTAAGCATTTTGTAGATTTTGCACCATTAGGATTTTGGGCTATAGAAGAGCACGGCGAACAATGCAGACCATTACTCTGACCAGATTCTGCAAGAATAAATAAAGTAAATAACGTTTTCAACAATAGTGAAGAGAGATATGAATCTAATATTTCAGGTTTTTACCTAAAGCTTGTTTCATATTGGCCATGTTATTATTTGTTTTTGCATTTATTAAATTCCGGCAATCCTCATGAATTCCTAGTTTGCTGTCTATAGGAAGCGTTACTGTATTAGCAGGGATTTCAATTGCGAAGACTGGAAAATCTTTATTATCTTCATCTTCTGTAAAAAAAAGAATTATTTATACTTGCACTAGAACCGACGATTAATTAATTACGAACGGATATAATTTGACCTACCAGACGTATCAGAAATTTCGATGTAACAGAGATCATCTGCGACAAGTTCACTTTTTTCTTTGGTGTAATCATAATCTGATATACTTATTTCATCGTCTTCTGTAACAAAATCAAATAATGTTTTTATATTTTGTATAAATTCTAAGATGCATATTTCTAGCAAGATAGATATTTCCGTGCTAGGGGTTGGATATAAAATGACACTGATTTTGTGTGATGTGCTCTATTGAAATGTTCTTCTTTTGGGTTTTGATTATGGTAATAGCATTTAATTCTGTTCCTGACATAATGATCTAAAAAAGCGAGTTTATGTTTTGTTAATGAATTCAGCATGCATGGGTTTTTAAAAAATGTCAAAATGCAATCACCATTCGCAAAAAAAATTGATGATACAATACTTGAATAATTGAAAGAAACTACAAATAAATTTCGAAATCGTATTATTTATTAAAATATTTCTTTATGAGACAGTTTCCTGAACAAATTAAATGTTAATCTTATTTGTATTGAAATATAAATAACTTCCTATTGCATACTTCTTGGATGTTCAATAATCAATCACTTGTTTTCTGGTTCATTTAAAATTGACGATTTATGATTGACAAAAATATCCTGAAAAAAAAACATAAAATTACTATAGGCTTTGTCTTAATTAAAATAGAAACGATTATACGAAAATTATTAGGGCATGTTACGCGTTTATAGCATAATAATAACAAAATATACTTTTCCATATTGTATGAATATTTACAAGAAAATATTTATTTATTTACTCAGTCAAGAACTTACAACTATAAATAAACTTCAATTGATGCGGCCCAATAACAACAGTCAGTCAAACGAGCCTTGCACAGAAAAAAAAAATTAAATTCCAATCATTGTTATTAATGATCGTCATTACGCTCTGTGACTCTTCATGTGCTGACGCATTGTGGCAGGAATACAGGTGCTGTAGGGACAGTACCGACATTTGAGTTGATAGGCTGAGTCTCGCTCACAGGCGAGGATACGTGCATGCTCGAGAGCGGCTGTGTACGCCTTGAACCGTCTATTACAGCATGTTGACTCGTAGAGTAGTTTGTACGAGCAGTTCTTACACTTCACCCAGCGGTTTTTCGGTTGGTCGAATGTATACTCGTCGCATCCCGCGCAGAAGACGATCACTGCAAAAAACGTCATGGGCGTGGGTGAGGGCGATGAGCATGATCGAGTCGTAGGTTTTGAGTGTGCGTATATTGCGTGGGAAGAGAATTATATGAGGTTAGACAATAGTTTTAGTTTATGAATACACGAAAATATAACAGTACATCGGTATGGGAGTCCTGGTGATGTGCCTCGATACGGAACTCGAAACCGTAGTTAGATTTTATCAGCCCTAATCGCATGCGGGTTTGTTAACCTATTGTCAAAATGAAGATAAATTATACTTTTCAACTTACACGTATCGCATGAAACGTGCACAATACTATAACTGTTTGGTATGAGTAAAATGGGGAAAAATTCTGTTTTCAATATTGATATGTATTTTGTTTTTAATCAATTGTATTTATTATAATTTTATGTTGTTTACGCCCTTAGAGATATGTCGGTTGAGAGCATCCATTTTTCTGCACTGCTTCCACGCCATATACTTTCGTGTGCTAGTTGTTTATCTGTAAGAACACGTCCTTCTGTTGAAGAGGTTCAGAATATTGAAAAATTAAGGAAAAACATATACATCCGCAAGTTAATTAGATAATAAATTTAATTCTTCGTATTTAGTTATTGTTAAATATAAATAAATTAAATTTTTATTTGGGAAAATTAAAAAAATATATGGTTTAAAAGTTATATATATATATGTACATATTAGTTTCTAAAATACACGGAAATTTTGGTACCTGCAACAATAAAACTTGGTAGTATTAATGATATTAATAATAATATTGGCAATTTTGTGTTATATTCTTCAGTAATTTTATTATTGATGCTATTGAAATTGTTGAACTATAATTTAGGAGCCAAAGCTGTACGGTATACACACAACAATCTCCTGATGATCATTAAGTACAGTTTTGTATCATCGATGACCTAAAAGAAATATTAAACATATTAATATAAATATAAATTCAGGATAAATATTAATAAAACAAATATTATGTCTCTTTGAAATTAAAAATATAAAAAAGGAAGGGAAGGATTTATAAATATTTGTATTATTAATTTCGTTTCAAAATCTTTTATTTTTTTTCACCGTCACTCTCTCATTGAATTACAATGAAATGGTGTTATATAAGTTAATAAATTTTCTTATTATAAAGATTTATCCTACTTGACTACTTTGAATCGTTTTCACAGATTTCGATACTTAAATAAAATAATAATATAATATTGAATAAACGATAGTGCAGTAAAATATATTAATATTGATATCGCTAGATTAACTACATTATTAATTATAAATAAATTGCTTCAGATTAATAGTTACAAATTTGTTTTGTACGACAAGATTAATAAATTAAAATATCCGATACGTATATCCAATTCATGGCAATTCGTGTAATCACTATCAATTACGATAAGAAAAATCGCCATCATTCTTAATATGCACAACATAAATAATAGAAAATTTGTTTCAACTATACAACTAGATAGATTACTACATAAATAAGAATATCATATTCGTACTCGAGATATGATAAGTATAAAGCTTAAGACTAATTTTAAGATAGATAATTTATTACAACTAAAGCGGAGATCCACTAATAATGACTTTATTAAATAAAGCAAGACTTTGAAAACAAAAGAACAAAATAAAAACGAAAACAGTTTCGAAGAGAAACCGTCAGTTTGAACACAAATTGAAAAATAAAGCCAACTGAACAAAAGCGACAAAGAGATAAAAACAAAAAGGAATAACTGAATCGCGTGAATGCCATCTGTTCAGTCACAAGAATTTTAAGCACACTAGGCTTTCGGTTCCTACGACGTCGTAGTCGAGGAGGATCCAGGCACGGGCACGATGGTCACCTCATTGTCAACAATAGCCAGGCACTGCTTGATGTGGCTCTTAAGGGACATGAGGTATTTATATTTTTTAGAGCACTTAGGACAGCTATAGGTCATCGAACTACACTGCCTGATGTCGTACTCTGGATGCCGATGTTGCATATGCTGTCTAAGATGATCGTTCCTCTTGCACGTGTAGTTACAATACTTGCATCTGATATGAGGCTTCATTCCACAGCTTTTCTCGTGGCGCAACATGTGCTTACGTCGCTTGTAGTTGCGACCACAGCGCAAACAGGAATGACAGGAGGTTGCATCGTCATGAGTATTTTTGATGTGGAGCTGCATATTGTGCTTGTGACTGGTGACATAGTTGCAGAGCGAGCAATTGAAGCGGCCTGATGGATAGTTGTTACCGCAATTGTTGCGAACGTGGCTACGTGCTGACTCGAACATCCGATATAGTCGATTACACTTGATGCACTGGAACTCGAAAACAGTCTCACAGTCTTGACAACGTGGACGTGCTTGAGCTGTGCAGTCTGAAGGCCTTTTCGATGTACGACCGCATCGCTCGCAGTAAACGTTGATCAGGTCATCGAGCGATAGACCTGAAAAGATAACACGGAAGCGTCGAGTGGATTCGTTTGGGGGAATAAGAATGCGATAGTGTGATGATATATGACTGAGTGAAACTTCATCATCACGTTATCACAAATCTTAATTCATTGATTTTGAAGAATTTTTCTAGATATACCTGAATAAAGTGGCTCGTCTAAGAATCCATCGTATTTCGATTCTTCTTTTTTAATTGCACCGTTGCGCAGAAGATCAGTAAAGGACATCTCTTCGTATTCTGAACGGGATAAACGATAGAAATTAATTATTTACAAATCGACCATAAAGTGATTTAGTTTCGTGCAAAAATACGTACCAGCATTATCGCCAGCCTCATCGTAACCTGTAGAATCCTCGGAATGGGAGACAACTTCCTCTTTAATGTGAACTACTTCAGTAGGAATAAGGGAAATTTCGTCTGCAACAGTAAAAGACACATAATATTATTTGAGATGTCACTAACAGTTTTGTTAAACAGAATTCTTATACAATAATCAATATGTACACAGATATCTACAACACTTGAAAATTAAAGCATCTCTTATGTTACGATTCCTGTTAAGGAGAGTCAAAAAATCAAAATACTAGAACATTTTTAGTAACCTGTTGCTACTGGCTTTGATGTTGAATGCGCAGCAGCACTGCGATTTAGAAACGCACTTAACGCTCGTCTAGTCTGCAAACGAATTCCTAAAACAATACATCTTGTATAAATTTTATTAACTAGGATTTTTATTTTGAAATGTGCAAAGCCGTGCACCGTACTACCGATAGCCTGTCGCAGAGGGTTAAAGGTAATAGGAAAAAATTTTCAAATACGTGCAGTAAATCCGAAAATCAATAAAATTTACCTTTCGTATAAGTTCGAAAGTATTGAAAAGTATTTTAAATCTTAAAATGTTATGTATATAAAAATGAACAATTTTTTTTAATGTTAATGAACAGATATTTCGTAGACATTCAATTTTATATCTTCGTGGCATACACTAGAACGCTTAAAACACAAACTTTATATTTTAAACACTTCACATTGTTTTATATCGTATAACTAAATAGTTTTATTACAGATAAACGCATTCATTACAACCCAACTTTTTTAAAACAATAGAATGAGTTCAAAAAACATGGTTAAAAAAATTGAAAAGTTAGTATAAGGATGACATAAAATTTAAACAGTCTTTATTGTTACATGTTTATTCAAAATACAAAAGTTAATATGGATTACACGAAATATTATTCACTGTAGCCAACTTCACCAAAGTAATTCATTTTAAAATTTTAACAGTTTATAAAATACTTTGAATATATAATATGAACAAAGCACGTAATATAATATATTACATATCTTTTGCAAAAATAACGATTTTATCGTCCTACAAATATAGAAAACATTATTTAAATATATAATGTATAATGCACTTTGATTTAGAGTAACTAGAATATACAATATATGTGATTTTTTATTTAACTATTTTTATAAACTGTAGTATATTATGAAAAAAATACAACGAAACAATAATTTTGAGAATACAATTTTCATATATTTTTAATTATTAAATTAAAAATTCAATATAAACGTAATTTAACTTTCTTAAGATTTCCTTCCACTTATGCAGAAGATAATCCAATCTTAATACTAACATAACATAAATAAAATAATAATTTAAAATATCAATTTTTTATTTTAACGATCAATTGTATCTTAAGTTTAACCTAAGGTAAAAATTTGACCAAATTGAGTTTGCTCAATACCCGAATAAATACTTGTGTCAGAATAAAAGTTTTGAAAAATACCTGAAAATTAAATACCTAAATGAAGAATCCAGATTAATTTTCAATCTAGAAATTAATCTATCGGATCTTTTGAAAATAATCCAAATTACACGATTTCCTAAATGCCCTACAACTACATCATATTTAAATTTCTTTGTACAAAAATATTCCTCATCACTACAATTTGATATCCAAACCTCCGGTACACCTCTTAACGTGCTTCTCAAACCTGACGGTCGTCTTGAACCTGGAGTCGCACTCGGGACACTTTTGTACACGTTTCTTCCTCGTTACCTTCATACTCTTTACAACGCTTGCGACTTCCTCCAAACTAGCCTGCCGCTGCTGTTTACCATGGCGATTCTCGATGTGACCTACCAGCCTGTACTTCCTCGGCGTCTGATAATGACAGAAGAGACAACTTAACATCTGCGGATTAACGCACTCGCCGAGCACGTGACGCTGAGCCGATGGCAGAGTCGTGTAGAGTTTCATTGGGCAGCGCATACACCTGTACTTTAGTTGGTTCTTGCAGGATTTGCAGAATTTGATGTCAGATAGGAGTTGTTCAGACACGTCGCATGATTTACAGTACAGCCCGACTGAGTCGGAGAAGTCTGTGAAGATTGAGGATGAATATTGGTACGATTTAAGATTGAATTTTTTTTATAATAAAGGATGGAGGGATGTAGTTTGTTATGGAAAAAGATAAATTTTTTTTTGTCGTTGTACGAAGAAACAATAGAATACAAAATATTTACCTGCTTTCTTATATGATGCGAGAGGCTGTTGATTAGGAGATATTTCACTTAGATCAACTTTGGATTCTTCGGGCTCATCTATAATAATATTCGTGATTGAGTTAAATAAAAATGTTTTTAAAAGGATAAATGATGATCCAGGTGAATTTAAAAGAAAATATTAACTAATACGAACTGGTAAAATTTAATCCAAAAGGTCTTAAAACTGAAGCACAAGTATCTTCATTTTCTGTTTCACACTCGTCATCTGGAACATAATAATCAGTACATTTTGATTCATTTTTCATGGAATCATTCGAATTTTCATGATCTGTAATCCAATAATCAAATTATAATACTTAAAAAGATTTAAAATTATTAATGATGCAAAAGTAAAAAGATTTTTATACCTGTATAGTATGTAATGTCATCAAATGATTTGAGAGATCGGATTTCTCGTATTTTTAGAAATGGTTTGAGTCCTGAAGAACTACCTATAAAGCAATAATTTTATGTAGAATATTGTCTAGACTCTAATTAACATAATCTTATTACAATCCGTAGTATTAGTAGGAAGCAAGTTGTGAAAAATGTTAGCACCTAAAACCTTTTTTAGACGAATAAAAACTAATGTTTTCTTCAATATGATTTTAATGATCTCACTTTATTATGTGGTTATTAGTATAAATATTATATGATAATTTATCACAATTATTGTTTTATAAAATTAAGCTGTAAAAACTTTTCGAAACCTAAAATCTTCTCTAATTTACATCCGTCGTATTCTTTTTTGGATTAACAAGCGGATTAACAGTTAAATAACTGTTGTCCGCTGTACAGTGTAGATAATTAAGTATTGGTAAATTTTGAATACCATTAGCTTATTAATTATTTTTAAGATTATGTCTACCTGAAAGAATATATTACACATATTAGTGAAAAAATATATATGTTTTTTGTACACCTCAACTATGGTTATTGTACACACGTGGATGGTTGAAGTGAGTTGCGCCCGGGCTGTTCACCCAAACATCATATGATGTCTTATTCATTAAAAGCTAAGAAATATTTAAGGTGAACGGGGGATCACGAAAAGTGAGATGAAATTTTTTAAACAAAACTGAAATGAGAAATTTGAATTAAAGATTTAAGAATTTGAAGAGAAGTAAAGGGAATGCGCTCGAGGATTTCCAGGCGAACCAACGCGTTTTCCCTTGCCTCATTCTCCTGCGCTTGTCTGCGTTCCCGTGTTTCTCGTTCTTTCGTGCTTTCCTGCATTCCTGTGTTAATATAGTAGTAGTAGTGTTATGTATATATTAATAATATATGATATATAGTAATGATGATTTGTTAAGAAAATTTTTTCTATATTGTCAAGTTTTCTTCCACATTCCTTTTTATTTTTAAAAGCAATTTTTTGTACAGAGTAAAATGAACAATTTTATAAGTGTATTGATCTAAAATTGTCGATTACATTAGCGAAAATTCAATTAAATAACACTCAAAGCTAAAAACTTTTCTATTGATAAAGTGAGTTTAAAAATCAGTAAATAACCTTGCAGCATATTTAGTGTTCTAAATATAAATTTGTTACAAATGATTAACAAAAATGCATTTAGTAGTAAATATATCGGAAGTAAAGATATAAAAATATGTGTAATTTCTATCCATAATTTGAACAAATACTTTTCAACTAGTGACTCTGCCAAGTAGAAAAAGCATAATAATTCAGAATTATTATTTGTCTGGTCACGTAATAGGTTCTTCTTCAATTGATCAGAAGAACGGAGCAAAACAGCGCGATCACGAGTGTCTAGCTTCAGTTTCTTTGCTGTCGGAGAGTTCATCTTTGTGCTTTGTGTTCAGATGCTCCAGAATTTCTTTTCTACTACTAGCAAGGTAATCACAATAGGCGCACTGCCTCTTGACCTTGGCGCAGCAGATTAACTGATGACTGAGCAGTGTTCTTTTGAGCTTATAAAATCCGCCGCATCTCTTGCACTTGAATGCTTTAAGCTGGTTAATGTGTCTATTTTTCATATGGTTGCGCATATAGTCGGGATTGGCCGTAGCATAGTTACACAGCTCGCACTTGCGTGAACTGCTACCACACGAGCGCCAATGGCGCAGCATGTGAGTGCGATGCTTGTAACAGGCGCCACACTTGTCGCATATGTGCGCACATTTGCTGGATTGGTGCTTGCTTCTGTAATGAGTACGTAGGCCATCCTTGCGCTTTGTCTTGAAGCGGCACAAGTCACAGGTGAATATCTTGTCTTTGTACATGCACACGTCTAATTGATGACGACGTAGAGTTTTTCGGGTCTTGTAATAGCGCAAGCAGATATGACATTCGTACTCGAGTAGATTGTCGCACTTTGTACATCGCTTGTTCTTTGCAGCAGTAGTAGACGTATCACGATTGGTGCAAGTTGGACAAAAGGTTACCAGAGGCTTCGAAACTGAAAAAAAGCAAGTAAACTGGTTAGACTATTAAAGCTTGAGACGATACAGAGATTTGCAGTGTTTGTAAATTTTAGAAGGGTACGTACGATCTATTTTAGGAGAATCTTCCGTCACCTTAGTTTGGTCGTTGTCGGATGATTCAGATGTATAGATAATTGGTTCTTTCATGTAGTAAACTTCGCGCATACCTCTTCCATCACTCTCTTTAAAAATTATTTTTATGTTATTATGACAATGAAAGTAAATTTTCATTACGAAAGTACGGCACAAACTCACCCAAAACGTGTTCCGTGTCTTCTTCGCTAACAAATTTTCCTTTTATCACTGAACGATTCAACTTTTTGCCTTTCTTTGAAGGTTTCTCTGTAAATAAAAGAAATTATATTTAGAAATATTAAAGTTTTAATTTTTTGAACAAATTAAAAAAAAAACAAATATTTTAAAAACAAAGCGTTGCTCAAAACATAAAAATGGTTATTTATAAATACAGTATGATTTTATTTTTTTATTTCCCCCTGAAAAAAAATTATTTTCGTTGGAACTTCACGACTATAAAAATAAAAATATTATCAATTAATTCTATTGGATTCAATTTAATTTGAAAATCCAAAAAAATAGCTAGTGTATAAGAAATTAAATAAAATTCATTTGTAGAGGGTTAGACCTTCGGATCACAGAATCGTCTGAAACTTTCGGATAAGTTTGAAGATGTTGAAATATACACTAATCTGCATTATTAGACGCTAATACTAAAAAAAGTTAAAGCTATGGACGTTTTTAGCTATATTGTGAAAAAATTCCAAAAACCGCCTTCTTAAAACCTGGTAACCATTAAAATTTAAAAAAGCTTAAATATCATTTAAAATAAAAAATAAAACTAATAGAAATGAGCTTTCATTCACTTTTTCAAGAATTAGAAAATGCTGATCCTTCCAAAGTTATAAAAGTTTAAAATTAACCATCGACAATCTCCTAAAATGTACAAGCAATTTAACAGTCAATATTTTTTAAATTTGGATGGTTACCATTTTAAGAAGAGGCTTTTTTCCAAAAAATGTCAATAATTTCAATTTTTTCGAGCGTTAGAGTCTAATAATGCAACTTTTTTTATATTTTTACATAAAAAAACTTATCCCAAAGTTTCAGCTAAATTCATAATCCGGAGGTCTGACCCTATCCTCATGAGTATAAATTTGTTAATAAAATAGTAATGATTGTAATATTAAAATAAATTAATATAACACAACATTCAAATAAATATATGAGAAATGTAAATTCACATAAATTTGATATAATGTTTTATCATTCACCAAGTCAACTCATTTCAAAACTGAAAACTATAATCAGTAAACACTTATCTATATATAAATATTATAATTAACTATGTATTAAGATCATAGATTTTTTATGCACAGTCTAAATTTGACTATTTCTGTATCGTTCATAGTAAATACATAAATTGCATGCTTCATTGTCAGGTGCTGTATAATATGGTTATTTTATATTCTTCGTTCTTCTCTTCTTCGTGAAAAATGGAATACACCCCTTTTTTAAATAAAGAGGTTTCGTTTTTTCAATACTTTCTTTCCCAATAATAATTCAATTGGCTTTGATTCCTGAAAAAAGAAACAATATCTTTATTAAAAATTATGTAGATTCTATTAATTTGTAACATAAAAAGGTCCTGTTGATAAATGAGATGAAAGAAGTGTTTTTCCTTTTTTTATCAAAGATTTATTAATTAAATACAAATTTTACGAAATTTCTCGTTAATTTTTAAAAGTACTCAGATTAAATATTTGTAATAACAGATACATTATAAAGTTCATTTTCGTGTCAATATAAAATAATTGGCACTACACATGTTACTTGTAAAATAAGAAATAGCACAGATCACATTTTACAATGTATAGGAAATTATCCGCAACTTACATTTAACTTAATAAATAAACATTTTTCGAAGTCTGTACAAGGCATTGAGTATATTTATTGAAAACTAAAATACTATTAATCATTGTAGCTGCAGTCTATTAATTCAATGTCAGGAACTTAGCAAAATTAAAACATCAATATATAGTAAGATAATTTATAAACCATACCTTAAATACCTTAAATAAAAACAAATACAAGTAAGGAACTAGAAATGGTAGTTGTATACAAACCTGTAACAATATTCAAATAAACAAAATAGTTATTTTAAAAAGTTCTTATGGCAATCATACAATTTAACAATAGTTGTCGATACATTATAAAATAGTATTTTGAATAAAAATACAGTATAAAGTATTAATTATCACAAGAATACTTTTAAAGTATTTGGAGAAAATTGAAGTTTTGTATGCAGCATTTTGAAGTGTTTTTTACTTGCTAAAATTGAGTGTATATTTTTAATTAGTTAAAAATATTTTTAAAGCTATTTTAATAAGGGATGTTTCGATCTTAATACAAAAATATAATATTATATCATATAATTCTGTTTGAAAATTACTATAATTATGTAAGGCACTTACGCATGAATGTAATTAACAGCAATTTTTTGTAATAGAAATTAAAATACCTAATTGTATTACATATTAAAACATGTAAAAAGTACGTGTTTCATACGTTACATGTTACGTAAAGAATTAGAACCTTTTGAAACGTACCATTGATACGGATTTTTGTTACGTGTGAAAATTTTAAACTATAATATTTGTTCACAGAAAGTTTGTGAAATCTCGACTGATTGTATCTTAGTTGCCACAAATGGTAGTACCATTTGGATAATAACATGAAAAAGCGGTTATATGACTATGTTATCTATTCTATTCTATAAATTTAAATTTATTAGTTTATAAGTTTTATAATTATCAAAAATATCAAAAGGTTCTAATTCTTTACGTAACATGTCACTTATCAAACACGTATTTTTTTACGTGTTTTAATATATAATACAATTACGTATTAAAACTACGTAATTATTTTCAGCCGGGATGTACTTCTACTGTAATTTGGATGTTTTTTAAATAGAATTCAATTACCGTTTTCCTACCAAATGGCTTTGTTAAATATTAGTTATATGATTTCATGATCTGAAGAGATGTGAGTGTGTGTGTGTGTATTAAATAATTTATAGCCTTTTATAGTGTCCCATGAATAAATTTTCCAACGGATTTAATTATATTTTCATTATTTTCCAATCACAACAAATTAATAAAAATATAACCCATTAACAATATAATAAAATAAAAATTAAATCTTTAATCACGCAAAAAAGGTTTACCTACTAATGATGTTTTACAATAATTATAAAACTGAAATCGAAAGAAATCAAATTGTTTGGATAAATGATATTCAGTAAAACTAATTTTTTTAAATTCTCCACATTCTGATACAAACATTAGAAATCGACATCAAGGTAAAACAAATTAAAATAATTCGTATTAAATAGCAAGACTCATCCGCGTTTTTTGAGTTCACAACCACTCAGCGATCATGACAATTTTATAAAAGCATACAATAAAAATGTTATAAAAAAATAGCTTTCGTAAAATTCATAATTATAAAAAATAAATTAAATATTATAAGTAGAACAATTTTTAAGACAATAAAATAAACAGTTATAGAAAAATTAAAATATTCAATAATACTTAGTATACGTATTGAGGTGTTGGCAATAGAAAGATGCATTAATCCAAAATACAGGGAAAAGTAAACAGAACTGATTTTTCTAAGTTCTTTATATTCCGTGGATCTTAATCTTTAAAGAACTTCATCATTTCCGATAAAGCTTTATAACTTATTCCTGTAATTTAAGATTTATGTCCTTATTATATCTACTCCAAATGTTTTAAAATTTTTCAATTTAATAATATAATTTGCAATTTTTTATATTTCGAATACGTGACTTCTTCAATAAACAAATAAGTCTCAATGTCATTAGAGAGCAAGATCAACTCAGTGCTCTACCCTTGTCCTCACAACACACATAGTCTATTGATGATCAATTTTATCCTTGTGCACGCGCTCAATATGCCTGCCTACATGCATCTTCTGCTTGGCTCGATAAGGACAATAAAGACACTGAAACTGAGGTTCCTTGCCACACTCCCACTTCTGATGATTTCTCAGGCTGCTCTTCAATTTATAGATGCGTCCACAATCTTGACAAACGAAGTCTCGTAACGGGTCGACCTGTCCATTGCTCTCCTTGTCCAGGTTATTGTCGATCCGACGCCAGACGATTGAACGCATTCCCCAGGACGGCCAAGGAACATCCGACGACTGTTGAAAGTCCAAACTATCTACTGGAACAGAGAAACGATTATTAGTGTCAGGTTTCTCGGTTCCAGGTTGAAAGGAAAAAGGAATCATCTGTGATGAGATTTATGAAACTTTATTAGGAGGTGGAATTTCGTCCTTAGAAGTGAGAGAAACATTGAAATTACGTAATAATCTATTTGATTGAATAATAACATTGTTCTAATAACGATTACATTTCTCACAGCTCTTTGGACATTCTCTTTAATAAGAGAAATCTATTGTAAAACAACAAAAAAGCTTACCATATAACTTTGCACTCCCATTTTGTTAATACTTACATAATCATTTTAATGTAGATAATTTATAAATTCAAACAATATATTAAAAATTACATCATATCTCAAATTTAAAAAAAGACCTCTACCGAAGCATATTAACTGACTATAGCTTGAATAAATACATATAATGCAAATTAAAGTTATTATAAACGTTTGTTAGTTATAATAATAAAATAATTACAACGATTGTGTGTTAATTAATTACAATCTGTTTACAAAATTTAAAATTAAGTAACATGTAAAATTAGTTTACGATAAAATCACAAAATGTACGAATAACTAACGTAGATATTACTAAAATTTAAATATACGTAAGGGTAATAAATGTATAAAACGTTGATTTGTAATTCTGAAGTTTTCATCACTGCAACATCTAAAAAATAAGTTGTATTAGTAATTGTTTGAATACTTTTTTTTATTTATATTCTTTAAAATGAGAGTAGTGGGTAAATAAGATAAAACAAATTTTATTTAATTTATTTAAATTATTTAATATTTAAGTACCTTGTACAGAGTTTGGTAGAAAACTAATTTACCTATTTTAAATATGAAGAATATAATTCTTAAAAAAATTTCATATGAAATTGTTTTCGAATTATGTTCTTATAATATAATATTACTACAATAAACAGTTACAAAAGTATGTTATTACAAAACCATCCACCCTTCGCATTTAAGTAGTTTATAAATAAAATAATAATAAATGATTCATAATTTATTCTAATCTATGGTACATATATTTTAACAAAGTCATCAGTTTCCTAAATAAGTGAGGGTCCCTGTAAATGTTGTATTAAATACTGTCATAAATATAAATTATAAAATTAATAAGTACTAAAAAAGTCACAAGTAGGAATGTTTAATGGAAATTGGTCCTTAGGAAAATCTTGATCCTTCATCATAAAATAAAAATATAGATAATGTATAATTTACCTAACATACAAGTATAAAAGTTGAGTAATACGCCTCAAACATTTTCATAAATGTGTAAAGTCATTACAAAATACCTTTATGAATAACATTTAGTAAATCTTGATAAAACGGACGTTCGATGTACGTGATATGTACTTTCATAAGTATTTTACATTTTTGCTTAATTAAGCTCCGACGTAGAAATACTACGATTATTTTTAATTACTGATGTATACACTTCCAAGGCACAATTTTAATCACAAATTTTATTACCGATTTTAATTACAAAATAGTAAAAATTTCAAAAATATAAATGATTTTAATAATCTACACTCTACGTCAAAAAAAAGATAGATGAATATCTATCATGAATACCAGTGAACTTTATCAATGCCATAAAAAGCTAATGGAATGATTTAATTTTATCAATTTAAAAATACAAATTAAAAAGGTATTTAATTAAAATACTGTATATTTTATTTCATATTTAACAATTTTATCGATCAATCTACTTTCGATTTATCTTTTATTATTATAATTTCATGTTTATAATTATATAAACTAAAAATTTATCAAATTTTTTTAAATTTTAATATTTTTTATTTTTTATTATTTTATTCATTGTAAAAATTTTATAATTTTTTTTTTAAATGCCACCCCCTGATAATATGAAACCTATATTTATAATTTAAAAATAATAACGCATAACAAAATGTATTTCTGCGTGTATTGTACGTATATAATAAATTATACTTTGACATAACGTCAATGAAAAATGTAAAATACGATGTATTATTTGTATCAATGCAGTAGTAAAATTTATCTTTTGAACTTATCGCTTAAAAACATCTTAATGATAAAGAGTATTATTTATACCAGTAGTAATAAAATACTGAAAAAGAATACATTATGATGATCTCTTGTTAAATTAGTTATGAAAAACACTTTCCTTGAGAAAGTAACGTGTAAGCGTTTGATCTCATATTCTGTCAAGGCTTCTCTTAACAAATTATAAATTCTTAGAAAAGGCTATTCAGATTCTTGAATATAATAAAATACAAAATACATTTTTGTAAAAATATTTTGTCTGTAGTCAGAAAAATGACATTATTCTTTTCACAATAATAATAATAAATCGTTTTTTATTTTAAAACTAATGTGTTTTTAAAAATCATTGATTTTAATTTAAGATCATCCCATTTTGTAAATAATATGTATCAAACGTTGACAATATCTAATGGAACCTGTTCTAATGAATTCGTTAATTCTTTTGTAAGAATCCCAAAACACCATTAAAATTACCAAGTACCTGTCCACTAATAACAATTTATTAAATGCAAATCGGAAAAGTACTGTTCGAGCAGTTTAATGTTCACGAACCCGGAACATTTAATCCTGCTCCTCCTCAACCTAATCGGTTTGATGATGTCTTTTGAAATGTACAGTCAAATTCCCTCTCTGCCTAGCTTTGTAGGGACATTGAGGACATTGAAACGACGGTGGTTTACCCCCGCATTCCAGGCTTTCATGCCTTCTCATAGTGCTTTTCCATCTGTAGCCTTTTCCGCAGAACCTGCAACGGAACTCACTTTGCTGACTGGGCTCGTTGGCAGATGGTACTCGTGCGAGATCGTGCTTTGCCTGTTGTTGCAACTGTTGCTGTCGGTGACGTTGTTGGTGTTGCTGCTCAAGCTGCTCATATTGCTGGCGCGAAACAAGACCAAGGGAGGCAGGAAATACAAGGCTGTCACGGGATGAGGAAGCTTCATCCTCGTCGATGGGCTCAATTTCCAACTCCTGACGGCCTTCCAGATGAAGATGCTGATGATGGTCACTGCGACTGCGCGTCAATGGTCTTGTTTTCTTGGCGAATTGCTTAAAGTTGCGGCGCAGAAGGGATACCATTGACAGGCGGTTTATTTTCCCTGGGGACAGAAAGGCAGGTGTTGTCTGTGTCAGTTGGATTGCTGGAGATGCCAGATGATCTCTTTGAAGGAAAACTTATCTGTTTGAAATCGTCTTGCTGATGATTTTATAGCAAATATATATATGAAAATAAAATATGCTCATTTTTTTGTAAATTCTTTTAAAAATCATAAATAAAAAAATGAACTGTTTGCAAAATTAATATTCCTACTGAATTAAGACGATCAGTGTACATTTTATAAATTTTAACAGCTCGATCGTACCCAATAAAAAACTAAAAAGTAGATGAATTTTCCTTCTTATTAAAATAAAATACCGGGGTCCCAGGTAAATAAAAAAAAAATTAAATGTAATCAACGTAAATGAAATAAATTAAGGAATATTGACGTAATTATAAAATAAGTTTTGTGATGAAAAGAAAATTAAAAACTAGATCGTGCAAAATAATGTGAAGATACTAATTACTTAAAACAGATGAGACCATCACCAGTGAAATAAGACCACTGCAAAAATGTACAAAATTATAAGTACAAAGCCAAGTTTAGGCTTTGAAAATAAAGAAATATAACTCAAAATAATGACATATTTTTATTAAAAAATAATTAATAATTCGATTGTTTTGTTCAATGTTTAGACATTTATAATGTTACAAAACGTTACGGTATAAGTAACAGATTGGTTCCAGCAGATGTACATGTTATTGGTACAAAACTAAAATCCAATAGTGGTAGCAGTTGTTTTTTTCTTTTAATAACAAGTAATCATATTCAAACAACTGCGATGTACATTGCATTTCATCTTGATTCTATATATTTATAATATCTTGCGATTGTCTATACCTATAATGGGAAAACGTTTAGTTAAGATAAATCTAGTTTTTGTCCATACTAGATTTACTCAAGCGCGCTACGCGCAAGCAATATCAATATCAGCAATAAAAATATTATAAATAGATATATTATGGATAAATAATAACTAAAATAAAGTCTTCTGTACAGGAATCATAGATTATAGTGAAATAAAATAAAATAAAATGTTTTTATAAACACATATACTTAAGAACTCGCAATATAAGAACGTGTACATTATATAATCATGTTATAATAAAATATTAATAATAAATACAACAAAACCTAATGACAATATTATTTTAATTTATAAACATTATTATCATTTAAAATTATAAAAATTTAAGATTTAATTCAAAATATCGCACCTTTTTAAAGGTCAACCAATCAGAACACGTTTTAGTCGGCTTCACTTTTCTCGGATCTCTTTTTTAAAAAGGGAAAAAGTGTATGATTAACAATATTATTTTATTTTTTTTGAGATTTATTGTATAACTTTTTTTTACAGATAAGCTTCAATATTTATGATAGTATTGTAAAATTATTTAAATACTTCGTTTAAAACATACAATTCTGCTGTCTGTCAGAAATTGTTTCTATACATGTCAAAGGATGTGGTAGCACCCTGAAGGCAAGTATAAGTCGTACTAAAGGGATCCACTGTTATCTTTATATTACTGATATACATTATCATAACGTACTATTTACAAAACTTAGTCACAATGTACAATACTGTTGTAGTAAAATCATTAAAGTACTTTATATGATGATAAATTATTTTAACTTATGAAACTCTTCGAAACATCTTCTATGATTGTGGCACAATGAAACGTTGCACTTGACGCACATCGTAGCTGTACGACCATCTATACACTGTTTGCATCTGTTTCTCCTGTTGACGATTGTAGGCCAGTGACCAATCCCGTCGTAACGTACCGAATGAGAAGGTCTCATCTGACGAGGACGTTTAACGGGTTTTGCTTGCGTATCATCTGAATTTTCGATTAAAGATATGAAATAGTTTTCGTCGACATTCTCAGCGTTTGGAAAAAATGAAGAAGCTGATCCAGCAGTTCTATTCCAATAACCTGACGAAAAAAACGATACAAGTGTTATTACATTTAGCTCTCAGTCTCGCGGGTGTGTCAAAATTTGCTTTTGTTATCGCTATACTTACTGCGTTGATGTCTCTCATTCTGCATTTCATCAAACAATAAATCGTCTTCGGGACTGTTAATGTGCGAATCGCTTCTTATCGTATCGTCTAAAAATACGCCATGGTTTAAATATTTTATCAGTCAAAACGATGCTGTAGACGTATTTACTCACCGAAAGAATCATGCTGTAGAGGATTGTAAGTGTTTTCGGTTTTAACAATGCCAGCTACTGTAATTTAAAAAATAATATGACATTTAAAGGTATCGTTTATTCATAATTTAATTTAATAATACAACTCTACTTTTGCGAATAGTTTATAATAAATACGATTACAAAGAAATAAAGATTTTAAGTCCCATCAAGGTTGATGAGATGGTGTTAGTGAATAACAGTGAGGCAATATTAACCCTTAAAGCGCACTGGGGGTCTCCTGGTATCCCAAGCATTTTTGGAAGAAGTATACCCCGCCCCTCATTATTCAAACATAACAATTGTTTTTTTAATTTTGAAATGTTTTTGCCAATCTAATAATCAATCTAAAAGAGTATTCCAGAATTCGCTCAAGTTTCAATTTTAGACACCTCTTACTGTTATAAGCATTTTTTAATGGAGACTTTAAAGACCCCATGTGCACTTTATGATAGTCTGAGTATGTGTCCAGGAGTTAATAAACAAAATATATTAATTGCAGACAGTGGTTACCAAATAATGGAATCACCAACTGAAGAATTAAATATACTAACTTGTTTTTAAACTACGATACAATGTAACAGCTCTACTCACACTTTATTGGAGCCAATAAAAGATTAGAATGTATAATACTTTGTGCTTTATTTCAAAATCATTACAAAATTATTCAAAAATATATAAAACACATAAAATATGTAGATATATAACTAATTAATCCGCTTTTTAGAATCAAGTTAAATAAAGAATACGGATATCATTGTAGCAAAACTAAAAAAATATTTCTAGTGCGCATTATATTAATACATAAATCTGAAAACAAAACAAAGCTATTGTATATTGTCATATATAAGTTATGTCGTATAACAAATCTGTCAATCTAATTGTCGTGTATAACTCGCTGCTTCCTAGTCCTGCCGCTCATACTAGTCCCCGAGTGCATGAGGCTAATGTGTGTAGCCAATCCATCCTTGCTGCTGCTCTTAACATCGCAGTAATCGCAGTTAAAATCGAGGCCAACCTCCGTATTGCCGCATACAGTGCGCGAATGTCGCCTGAAACTGCCGATATTCGAGTAAGCTCTGTTACATTTCTCGCAGTGGTAGCGTTTTAATTTCACCGGCTTCTTCATCCCGTGTACCTTCTTCATGTGAGAATCCAATCCACGTTGGTAGGTGGAGCGAAACTTGCAATGCTCGCAACCAAAGAGTTTCGTCTTGCTGCAACCTGATATTTTGTGAATCTGAAGATTTCTCTTCTCTCTGAACCTGTATTGACATTTGTCACACTCGTAAATGGTTAATCGCTGAGCATGCTTACGTTGCTTGTGACTGCGCAACGCCGATTTGCTAGCAAAGATTAGCTGACAAGGAGCGCAAGTTAGTGAAGGTAGGTCTATCACGCAATCGTGATGGCGTACCAGGTGTGAGCTGGCGAAGAAAGCTTCACAGGCGAGACACTGGTATTCACAGGCAGTCTTGCAAACGGGACACCAGGACTGGTTCTTGGATAAGGTACGGCCGAGCTCGTCTGTGCAACTTGGACAGTGTAGCAGTGATGGCTTGTAGACTGTTGATGGGGAAAATGGTTGAAAATTGCTTTATTATCATTGGTGTTGGATTGATCTAGTCAGCTTAATCGTTATTATTTTTTTTAAAGCAACTTTGTGCAAACGATATAGTAAGGAGAATTATGCGAGATTTGTTATTGGATTTACTGACTAAAGAATCCAGAATTAATGTAATTCAAAAGCATTGACTTTTTACCTGTAGGTCGTTTCATTTTTTGAACGTCGGTTATTAATAACTCTTCTGAATTTTCTGCTTCATTGTGTTTCACTCCTTTTGTATCCACTACGATAAATATTATAATTATTGCATTATTAAAAAAAAGTCTATATGCACAATTCGAATAAAGAACTCACTAGTAGATTTTCCCATACCGGTATTTTTATCTTCTGATTTTGGGTAATATTGGTATGTGGGACTTAAGTTCGAGAATATGTCATCGGCATTTCCTTCAAAGCTTTCTATTAGAATATCATCTCCGTTCTCTGCAAGTAATATTTTATTGTTAATTTGTTGTGTCACGATATTATTCCTTGATATGAAAGGATTTATTTACCAAAATGAGAATGATCTTCACTACAATCTGAAAAAATTTCCTCTTTAATGAAGACGTCATCATCCTTCACAGAAGCATGGTTATCTAAAACACATTTGAAATAAACTATGTTTAATATTATTGAAATTAACACATGCTGTATTTGACAATTACAAGTGTATTATACAAAGCACGTTAACAAAATATTTTTCTATACATTATTTCAAAGTAATAAAGAACCATATTAGATTGTCAAAGAGGATTTCACATAGCTTTAAAAGTGTACAAATGTAAGTAATTTATAATAAATTTCAAATTTCATATTTATTTTTTTTATAAATCATCATTTCATTCTTAATTACAACCATTATATAGTGACCTACTCTTAGAAATTAAGAGTTGATCAGAACAATAGAAACCTAATGCTATTAAAATCTGTACCAATTCATTTATTTCTACGTCACAGATTTTTGCTTTGACATTGTATCATTTATCCAAATTATTACGTTCATCTCATTTGCAAAACTGGTACAACATGTAATCTTATCTGCTACCTCGAGATAAGAGGATTGCTTTGCTTGTATGGCATTTGTGTCTGTAAATTTTTAAAAATATTAGTAAATACAAATAAAAAATGACAAAATAAATAACAAAAGAATCTTTTCTTACGTTTATCTACATTATCTTATATCGCTTCATAATATGCTCTACTGTCTTAATGTTTTATCTTCGTTGTGTTTGTTCATTCATTCTTCAATTTTCTGCAACATATAATAAATTTTAGTAATTTATTGATGTATAAACGTACTAAAAATTACCCTGTAAGAAACATTAAAAAAAATTTGAAACATATCCCTAGTAGAAATCGCCCATTTTTCTCCCATTATGAAACGATTTTTCTATCTTTTTTCTCCCATTTTATAGCCATTTCAGTCGACTGGCCATAAAATGGGAGAAATATGGTAGAAAAATCGTTTCATAATGGGAGAAAAATGGGTGATTTCTACCAGGGTATATTATGTAAATAAATGGTTGGTATATATGATTTTTAAATGCATATTGTTGTACGATTTTTATTTTATCACAGCGATTATCACATAATAGCTAAATTTTTTTCGAAATAATAGGAGTCACATGGCAAATAAATTCAAAGAACTCCGGTATAATCATCCAGTTATATCTGCCGAAAATTCAATAGTTCTTTGAGTCGACCAATGTCCTCTGGCCACATAGTGTCTCAGCTTCCATGTACGTTTCTTTTAAATATCCTGATTCTTGTTTTAGTAATTAGAACAAATTTCTTGATTTTTGCAGATACCTTTTCGGTGTAATTTCTCCTATTATAATAACGGTTTAAAGTTGAAAATCTTTCAATCCTAAAACAGATTAGATTGCACTACAGTAATTTGTTAAATCATTAGGCTCGAAATAGATGGGCCTATACAGGTATTTGTTCAGGTACAAAAAAGTTCAATTTTAATGGTTAACAAAAAAATAAGATCAAAAAGGAAAAGGATGAGAAACAATAATAATTTTGATTATTTGAGATAGTATAGGTTAGATAGGATATGTATTTTTCTTTATTAGAATTCGCCAATAACTTTGCATACATATACTCTTAAATACTTTCAATGCAGTATGTATTAATCAAACTATCATACACCCCTTCGAAAAGGTCTCAAAACAAATAGAACTATATAATTTTTGGTCTCTTATCAGATTATTATCTTGGACAACCCAACTGCCTACGTAACAATATCCGCGTGTACTATTGTCAAGTGCCTCATGAACTCTTCCTTTCTCTCATACACCTCACCGCAATGCTCACACTTGTACTGCACGTCGGGCATCGCATTACCAATACAGTGCCCTTCCTGATGCTTCCTAAGATTAGCCACAGCCTTGAATACCATACCACAACTAAGGCAATTGTATCCCTCCTCATTAAGGACAGCTCTCTCCTCGTCAGCGACATCCTCGTGTTGCTTCCTCATGTGTTTCTTGAGGTAATGTGTATACCTGGTACGAAAGCTACACAGTGGACATTTTACACCTTTGCTCTCGCCACAAACGCGTGCCTTATGCTTCACTAGAATCTCTTTGGATTTGAGTTTGGCACCGCAACGGTCGCATTCGTAATAATCGTCCGGATGAATAGCTGTGTGCTTGTACATTATATGCTGGCGTAAGTTGTACTTGCGACTAGCTCGATGATCGCAGTAGGGACATTTGCACGATGAAACTCGCTCACGCTCGTGCTGAATGTGCGTTTGGGCAGATTTGATGGTCAGGTAGCGTTTGCCACAAGCTACACATTCGTAGAGGTAGCCAGTGCCGCAGAGTCCACATTCCGTTATGTGTTTCACCTTGCGTTGGGTGAGGTCGCATTTGGAGCAGTACACGGCGATTAGGTGTTCGCTGTCTGGAAAGGTTGAAGAGAAAAGAGGGTTAAGAGATACGTTGAGATGCGGGGAGAGGGTTGTGATCGAAAAATGAGTTTGGAGAGAGGATTGGATGCTTTGGTTTTGATGCGTGGAAATTTTTTTTTTTATAAGAGTTTTAAGTAGCTGTATAGGTAAACGGTTTGATGATTTATTACTAAATTGGATTTTAATAGCCAATAGTGAAGAAGGTATTAGATAAGTATAGATATCATCAAGTATTTTCTGATACGTTGCATCTGTGTAGGATTCCATAATAAGGTAACATTAATGTTTGAGGCAAAGGTCAAGCTAACATACATAATTATGTATATATAATTTTTTCAATTTTCCCTGAACTCATTTTTCATCGTATATGTTTTATAATTTATATAATGTACTTTAAAGTCTTACTTATTCTAACACGTTGCTGTCCGATGTTGAATTTCACGGTCAGTTCAGCAAATAATTTCTCATGTACATCTTGCGTGCTACTATTTAATTCAGTATTTTCTACGGGATATAAAATAAAATTATATTTTTTATTATCTCATGATTTTGTGTTCATTATTAAAATTACGATATTTAATACTTCTTTACCGAAAGGAAAACCAGTGTTGTCATCCTCACACGAATCAGAGAGTACCTCTTCTTTTATATAAACTCTTTCTTGAAACGGTATGAGATTGTTTTCTGTAACATATAAAACATAGTTAGACGATGAATCCTTCAAAACATAATAAATATATATTTGGTAGTTATTAATTTTCAGCATAAAGCACGATGTCTAATCACCTAAAAGGTTATTCTTAATCTGTACAAATATATAAAACGTAATTGTAAATAATTCTAATAAATTTATACAAAAAATAAAAACAGAACTTCGGCAAACCCAAAACATATTAATTTTTTTTAATAACTTGTTAAAACCATGTATTATCGTTACTCTTTATTATTTAAAAACTTTATCAACTACTACAACTGTTAATAGAAATATAACATAACTAGTATCAAACACATTTTATTCATCGTCAAATTCTGGTTACATTCATAAACCTGTAACAAAAAAACACTTCAACGTCGTCTTAGATTATCTGTTAAAAAAAAAAAGAAAAATATCGCCAGACGACATGATCATTTCTGGGATGCGAGATCAGGCCAAGCAATTTCGCAGACACGCGCTATGTTGCGTTGGTAAGCAGCGTTGCGCACTCGCTTCAGCTGGCGAAAAACGTGGCTATAAGCGAGCTTTAAAATGACGTAACGCGTTGAGCAAGCGCTGCAGCGAAACAACGTTCGACCCTTGCATTCCGGGCATGCGATGCTCTTCATGCGCCCTGGCGGCTTGGGTATGATTATGTCGCATCGAGAACAGTATAGCTCGATAAAGTTGGTAACGTCTGTTGAATAAGAAAGTGAAAGAAAGCAGGTTAGCATGTATGTGTGTAAAAGGGTAATGTTACAGGGAAGAATACGTGGACGCTTTTTTTGGAGACAGAAAAATCAGTTTCAAGGACTGATAAAGTCCTTGTCGATAAAGCGTTTTTGAGTTATATTGACGACGATTCATTCGATTTATCTTTAATTGTATATCGATGAAACAAAAACAAACATTGATACCGACAGTGTAGTTGTAACTTTTAGACTGTATTGACATAGTTTTGATATACAGTTTAGATAATCTGATATTGTTATCGAAGATAAATTTTGCCCAATTTCAAAATGCGGAAAAATTCCAAGTAGCATATTAATTTGAAAAAATTTCAAATTTCATTCAAACAGTGGAAACGTCGAATAGTAAACAAAACTGATAGGTTAGTCAACGAGGTGTACATATGGTAATATGATCTTTATCTTTGGAGCTTGAGAAAACAAAAGACATTATCTGGAAATTTTGGTCCATTCGAATTCTATCGTTTGCAGGTATATTGTTAAACTTTCCAAGGCCACGAAAACATCATTGACACAAGGTCACGGATGTTTGAAAATTTTGTATAAGTATCTTATCGAATCTCAATCAAAAGAATCATAAATGTATACAAATGAAATCTATTATCGTATACAGAGTGTGTTGAACTGAATTGCGGTATTCTTCCCTGTCGCAGTATATTACTGTTTACGTAACGAACTACTTACATGTTCTCATTGAAGCAGTATATTTTGTATTTTTCAACCTGTCGAAGTAAATTTCGTGAGGATCTATGACATCGTTGTCAATTTCTTTTTCTGGTATGTCTATAAGTCAAGAAATTATTGTAGTTATTTACTTTTTTCAATGACTAATAATGTTTCGTCGAAATTAGTATGTATACAATTAAATGAGTTTTTTTTTATTTTCAATACACTTTTTGTTATTCTTAAATTTTGTTTATACTAAACGCAAGCATTGTAAAAATGATAAAAATAATAGAAATCTTACTTTTCTCAGACTGTTTATTTTGAAACTCTGCATTGCTTGTTTCATTAGAAGACTTTTCTCCAACATATATTATGTCTTCGTCAGTTTCAAGAGACATATCTGAAAAATTTCAACAATGGATTATTATTATAGTAATAATTAATCTTGTAAAAATAATTATTGTCATTTACTATTAAGATATGATATATCGTCATCGACTAATTCTTGAAGATCTTCTTCTTTGAATATTAATTCTTCGTAAATAACTTCTTCATGCATAATATTATCTGTAACATCAAACACAAATATTTATTAGTTAGAGATGTAATGGTAATTCACTGTTTTCAATTACATAAAGAAGTAATAGATTTTTGACTCTGAAACTTTTGCAAAATGTAGGAAATAGCTAAAAGAATGAGAACATAAATAATTGAAATTACAATATTTTATTTAAATAATTAAGTCTAATTGTATAACTTTTTTGGAAAGAAAACTAATAGGACTGTATTTAACATCACAAATAAGACGGGTTTACAAAAATTAACCTAGACAACCACCAAAGACCTCAAACTAATTCTAAGAATTAACATCACAGAGAAAAAGTCAGAAGGAAAGGTTAATGCAGATTTTACTATTTTCACTATTTAATTTACTCTTGTATATATATTTTTACTGAAGATTTCGTTCTACAAATACACTTTTGTATATATATGTATATATTGTATAATTGGTATAATAATTATTGCTGTCTACTTAAATATTTAATTATTATGTGAAACAAAATAATTATTAACTTGATGTATATAGCATAAAAATGGCAGTGATTTTTTTTAACTACTCCTATTATAGGTACTTAATAATATAATTAATTAATGCTAATATATAATATATTAATTTAAGTATAATAACTAGCAAAACGCTTGTATATATAAATATATAAAAAAATGGACAAATATTGCTTTTAAAATTTTTAATTTAGCGATGCCATTAGCAGCAGCATTGAACACTTGTAGAATCGACTATAATTGATAATTTTAGTCTTTTAAGTCTTGAATACAGGCTACATTATATATAATAAATAGATTAAAAATTCATGTATAATTCATTATAAAAGTGCGATTACGATCATATAATAAATACTATAAATAAATTACTATAAAAATCTTAACGCTAATTTTATTTGGTGTGTTTTTAAAACTCCAATACGCAAGAATTGAACTCAAGTTCATGTATATATTAATACGTCCATATTAAGAGAACGCAATTCCATTGGAAATTTTGTTATTGCTTACAGCATATATCAGACTCAATGCACAGATACGAGAGCGTGCAAGTAGCTAAAGTCTATATTTGCGTGACAAACAAACGGGAGAGAGGCTCGAAATACGGCGCCAACTGCTCTAATAAAGCGCATGCAGCGACACGCGCGCACGCGTCAAAAATTTTCCCTCATTGAGACATCGTCTTCATTATGTTATCGTCATCGACAAACTTCAAGCGTTTACTTCTTCGACTCGAACAGCGTCTCATGCTTGGCTCTCATATGATTTTTCAGCTGATACTTCAAGTAGCATTTGTATTCGCAATGACCACAAGAGAATCCTTTCTCCTTGCCGCAGTTGTAAGTCTCGTGACGTTTGAGAGTCTGCATGTGCCTAAAAGACTTGTTACACCATTGACACCTGTAAAGATCCTCAACAGCAAGGTTTCGATGTTGGATACGTTCGTGTAGCTCGACCGATGCCTTGTAGCGACTGACGAATGGGCAGGAAGTACACTTGAAGGCTGCCTGTTTCTTACAGGTGAGTCGTTTGTGTCGGCGTAAATTCTCGTAGCTGGAAAAGGTTGTGCCACACTCGTCACAAGCGACGCCTCCTGTACGTGGTTCTACAGCTGCAGGGTTACGGTTACCGCAAATCGCTTTTATGTGGCCGTAGAGCGTCATGTACTTGCCAAAGATTTTACGACAGCGAGAACATTGGAGTTGGTAAGGCTCGGAGCAGCGGGTGCAGCAGCTGACTTTCTTACGAGGCGGTTTCTGAAAGGACTCCGAGCATCGCGGACAGTGCAGGAGGATCAGCTCGGGTGGACCTGGTGGATAAAGATGGTATACGGTATTGATGGCATGAGGTAGCGGTGAGAGAATGGTAAAGGGCGAATTGTATTGTCAGTGTGAAAACAGTATAAATATTACAGAGGGGTTACTTGTGAAGCTTTGGACTTTAACGCACAAAATGTGTTTGAAGAATCGAAGGAGTAAAGAAAAGACAATACGATTCATTTGTGACATAAAATGTATATATTTAAATAAAATTTTAATAATTGTTATTTTCTGTTTATACAGAGATGTATATATATGTATTTTACAAAACGAAATCTATGTGGAAAACCGTGGGAGATCTTATTACGATCAACTGTGTATGCAATATATAATACTAACTTAATTATTCACAAACACAAGATTATTCCATTCAATTCACCCTTATCTTGTCAAACACACATACATGTTATCAATCGATAAGAAACGACAAAAGTTCCGCGCCCTCCACTCGCTCAGCGCGACGCGGATTCATAAGATTCAATTCCGTAGCTACTCGCGAGGCTGTCAGTTGTCAATCAAAAGCCACAGCGGTCAGCAGTTTAAATGAAGACTTTAGAGCAGTGAACGTTGCTAATGATTGAGTGTAATGTGACAGTGTAATTGCATCGATTATAAAATTTTCGAAGGAGAATTAGTTTTTGTTTAGTTCAGTGTGTCAAAGTAAGTAGGGCTCGTAATATTATGCTTTTGTAATTATAATTAAGGTAATTATTTAGAAGAAAAAGTTGAAAAAAATTCAAAATATGTAGAACATATTATATACTAAAGAGATCAATTGTGAAAGCCATAGGTGTAGTATGACTTTGTAAATACAAAATTTCTTTTGATAGAAAAAAGACTGAACATTTAAAACTAAAATTAATTTTGTCGAGAGCTGAATAGTAAAACTGCCCTTAACATATGTAGTTAATAAATAATGTTTCCTATAAACAAGTTATTGTAAGTGCCTAGTCATTTCAAGTTGCTTCATTTGTTAGAACATCCCTTACGAAAAAACACTCTGATAGTAAATCTTTATAGCTAATTCAACCTACTAATATTATTAAATATTGTCCGAAATGATATCCAGAGTAATTTCGAATACATCAAGTGTTTTTTATATAGGAAAATGAGTCTCTATGTTTAATTTGAATACCGAAGAAATCAATTATTTTCAATGGAGATTTAATGGATTATTAATTATCAACACTTAAGTTTTAATACTTTCAAAATTAATTTTTGATTACCTATTCAATATCATGAAAAAAAATAGTGCCATGTCAAAAAGTTTAGGATATACAAGCATCAACAAAATTTTCATCAATTAATTCACAACGAAATAAAATATAAATTTAGTTTTCCAACTGAAAATGGAGGGATCGAATTATTGCTGTCATTTTTTGTACATTGCTCTTGGATTGATTATCTGCATAAATATCGCTTTGGTTGCGACCAAAAACAACCCCTCGCTAGTATCACTCACGGTGGTAAGCATTATCTAATTTAGTTCAGTTGTATCATTTCGCTTATATTCGTGTATTTAATATTCCATCGATTTCAGATGTTCAGACATGGTGACAGACTACCACAGCCATACCCAATTGAATTTTATCCGACCGATCCTTACATTAACTACTCGTTCCATCCAATTGAAATAGGCGGCTTGACGAATGTAAGTCAACTATATATATTAATCATTTAAACAAAATTTCAAAGTAAATATTTTCATTCGATTATTATAAAAATTAAATAGCAAGGTAAGATGCGCGAGTACCAAATTGGCAAATTCCTGCGTAGTCAGTACGACGATTTTTTGGGTGAATTCTACAAGACATCGGACGTCCTTGCAATGAGTTCGGACGTAGACCGTACGAAGCAAAGTTTACTTCTCGCTCTCGCTGGATTATACCCGCCACAAAAAGGACAGACTTGGAATGAAGAGCTCAACTGGCAACCTATACCCTTTAGGTTTACACCCTCTGAAATAGATATGGGTCTTTACGTCAAATCGTGTCCCAGGTAAAATTCGATTAAAAAAAGATTAACAAGCGATTTTTGACGATCTAAAATGTCAATGATATTTTAGGCATGAAATAGAACTTGCAAGAGTCAAGGAAACGAGGGAATATAAAATGGCACAGGTGAAATTCATTCCCCTGATGAAAGAATTGGCCGGGCATATGGGTCGTGAAGTCAATGACACGTCCACTCTATACTACTTGTATCTAACGTTAAAAGCTGAGAGTTCAATGAGCCTCGAGCTACCAGAGTGGACTAAGAAGTACTTTCCGGATGGACCGCTTAACGACGTGGCTTTATTTCAATACGATGTGCAAAGCTTTAGTCCATTACTGAAGAAACTTAATGGAGGTAAGCGCTATGTGTTTTATTAAAAGAATGAGAGAATCAGAAATTTCGAATGAATTGTTTTTATTTTATAGGAGTGATGCTGCGTAAATTTCTGAATGGCATAAAACCTATCGTCGAACATTCGGGAAATAATACTTCTAAAGTCAATTTATACAGTGTGCACGAAACTCACATAGCGGGAGTTATGAAGAGCCTAAAATTGTGGAACGATGTCTTGCCAGATTTCTCGAGTGCAGTGATTTTCGAGCTTCATGAGAAATTCTCCAAATACTTTGTCAGGGTAACTTTTGTGCAATATTAATAGCTGAACCATAATTCGCATTTATTGCATATATTAACATCAAATGTTTTAGATATTGTACTACAAAGGGATCCCTGCAGTGTCCCAAGTACGACTGCTACCGGGATGCGAGGAATATTGCCCGTACGAGGATTTCATAAGATTAACAAAAGACGTAGTGCCCGACGATATCATGGAAGCGTGCCTTGGGCCACCAGAGAACTCGCTTTTAGTACCAAGGGGCGAGGATCCAGTTAAGTGGATGTACAAAAAGTTCAGAAATTGGTTCCAATTTAAGAAATAAGCGGCGATTCTCTTAGTACCTGTGATACAGACTGACAACGATATTGTATATAT
>JAWWEQ010015387.1:0-35747 GCA_035583055.1 Torymus tubicola | reverse complement strand
GACCGTGCGGGTATACGTATTCATGTGAATCGCGGATGAACACGAAAGAACACCGGTAGATATAGGATATGAGAGAAGTTGATTGGGAACGCGCGAGACTTCTCTTACCGTGTGATTTATGTGAACGCGTCGCTGGAAAATGCGTAATTAATGGGCTGCTTATCGGCCGTAAGGAAGTGTCACAAGCCGCGTATATACTGTGCTGTCTCTCTTTGAGATAAACGTCGTCGTTTCTCTATTCGTCGTCGTCGACGTACAATAGTCCAAAAGCGATTACTTCGCAGAAAGGTGCAGGTGAATGATGGGTATAAATCGCTTTGTTGCAAACGCACTAGCGTATTTTTCCTCACCGAAGGTATAAAAAGTGCAGAAAAGTTTATACGTATATACTCGGTTATATATATAGGGTGAGCTTGGTATCATGGTGTGAAGTCAAGTGAGTAATTGCTGGTTTTGAAAAGTTAACAGTATCTTTTGTTGGATTGTTCAAATGCATATGGGAGATAATTTTTTACAATGGGTTTGATAGTTCAAATTCGCTCGATTCATAATTGAAGAAATATTTTAAGAAATTTTATGACAAAACAGATATTGCAACACTATCGTCGTCTGGTAACTCGAGGTGTATGGGGTAATTCAACACGATATAATATCTCCTTTCCACTTTCCTCACTACATATACCGCAGTAAAGACGAATCTATACACTATAAACCACCGTCGTCTCGTCGAAGAACTTTCCACATAAAAAAATCATTCGCATAGGAATTATGCTACATCTATACAGTTGCAGATATATAGTTAAGATTCCACAGCAGTGTTAATAATTAGTCTTGCCAGTAGTTGAGAAGTGAGATATGTTAATACGAAGATCTCTATAACGTCGCAAATGCCTGAAGGGATACGCGGCTGAGTAGCGAGATTCGCTAAATAATTCGCCATTCGAAGTGGAATGCGGGCTTAAAGAGAATCTCAAGCGAGTAGTTCAAGTACCAACGGTTAACGGGATCGAGGGACGGTTGAAGTGTGCGCGTACTTGAACTTGCACTGGTATATATAGATATATATATATATATATATATATATATATGGCATTGGTGGTTATATATACGTCAGTCTTCGAGAAAATTTTTCGGTACATTGGAAAGAAAGTTTCCGCGTATATGTATTTTTATTTTAATCGATATTGTTGGAAGAAAGTACTTATTTTTGGGGAGGGATATAAAGTTAACAAGGAACCTGTAAAAAGTCAAATCCATGTTATTTGAATTTTTAAATTGCCTCAATTGAGTTTTATTTCCCGCGGTGTCGGACATTTCGGTTCAATCTAAGTTTTAACGTATTTACTGTGCGAGCTGCGAATAGTGGGGGTGATATTATACTCTGGAGAATGGATAAATGTGCAGGCGAAGAGGAAAAAGATTTCCAGTGCTTTGTCTAGTAGTTATAGTAGTGGTAGTAGTAGTAGAGAGGAAAATTAAAATGCGAGTGAAGTGCGAAAGAAAATTTTTGAATGGGACTTTGTAATATTTGTGAATTTTAGTTCGAAAGTTTCTTGTAAATTAAAACTATATCTTGATATTCTCTATAATACTATTATTATTGTTAATTTTTAAGCCTTCGGATAAACTGTCATTTACATAATTATAATTATAAAGGGGCGTCTATTGTATAATAACAATTACAAAGACTATACAATATTCAAATTGAAGTAATTTACATTTGCACAATGCGAGACGTTTACTCCCGCACAGGCTTGAATATTCAAAATAAAATTGCTTTTTCCTTCGTCCGAATACAATGCAACCATTAACTTTCTGTCGATACACACATATACACGCGCGCTTGTATCGTTATTAAAAACCGCGTACATTTCATATAACCTATAACGCATATAAGAAATGTTCCTAAATTAAACTCCGCTCACTCGCGCGTACAATCCCGACAGCTCTGACTCTATTTTTATTTACGCTTATGTATATCCTTCAAACTCAATATTTCGCATCCAAGATATTTTTCAATAATGTAACTCAAAGGCATCGCGCGCGCATTGCACTGAGCAACAATAATAGTAGCAGTATTTTTCTCTTCTTTCTGCATCTTTCATTCATTCAGCGGTGTGAAGAAAAGCTTGATGGATATGGCGAATGAATGAAAAAAAATAGAAGAATAAAAAAAAAAAAAACAAAAATCTGTCGATACGAGAACGCAATAAAGTGACATTGTGCAATATATATATATATATATATATATATATATATATATAAATTTTATCGAAAATTTCAAGACGAATCTATTTTGAAATTATTGCGCGCTTATTATATATATATATATAGCGTCATCCATTAAGTCGAGCGGAAGGGGCTCGCAAGGCGAGTGCATAATTCGCCATTAATGAGTGAAAAACGAAGAAGATAGGATATACGCGTGCGCACTCGTGGCAGTTAATTTACATTTATAGCATGCGGATAAAATTCTTCACTCGCGGCTGGATCTATTTTTTTATTTTTCCCTATTTCACCGAGTGCACTTGTTATTCCCACTTATATCAAGGCTTATATATAAATCGCGAAGTGAAAATTTTCACTCGCAACCATCGCGCACTAGACTCTATATAACCTTGCACCGACGTTATAACGAATTCAATTTGCCGTCGTGCCCGCGCCGCCTTATAATATATACGCATTTTACGCGGACCGCGTATATGTAGGTATATATATATATATAGAGAATCTCGCTGACAAACTAAAAGCCGTTTTAAATATTCATTAAGGCAAATAAGCGCGTCGGAGATTCCGGTATATGTATGTGCGTGTATCTGTATATATTTTCATCCGTACTCTATTTAGCTTTTAGACAAAACCCTACGGGGAGTAGCCAAAAATTTATTCAATTATATCTCCGAGAGCTCGTTGCTCTCTCTCGCTCTCTCTCTTGCTATATATACGTGAATTAAAAATGGAAGAAAGTACATGGCGGAAACTTTCATTCGAGTATTATTCCCGCATGGAATATGAGAGTAGTGTATATGTATAGTTATATATATATATATATATATGTGTAATTCTCACAAAGTCTGCAAAAAATTTCGAAAAATGGATCCCAACTTTTTTTTTCGAGGACACCTTCCAAATTAGGTTTTCTTGTTGGTTAGGGTGTCTAGAAAAGATATCTGTTGTTGAACAAAGTCCATCGAAGGGTATGATTTTTCTGGGACCAATAATCAATTGTTTAAAAATGATTAAAAATAGTTCTAGTTTAGTTCTAAATCATTCCACCAAAAACAACTTAAGATAACATTTGAAAAGAAAAAAATAACATTAAACAACAAGAGCTTTCCAGATTTTTTTCCAGAATTAGAAAATGTTGATTCGTTCAAAAGTTATGTGAGTTTGAAATTGAGCTTAATACACAAAAATTCACAAAAACGGTGTGAAAAGGTCAACGATTGTCTCAACCATTGATCACGTGTATTTTAGACTCAACTTCAAACTCACGTAACTTTTGAAGGATTCAACATTTTCTAATGCTGAAAAAATATCAGGAAAGCTCTCGCTCTTTAATTTTATTTTCTTTTTTCCAAATGTTTTATTAAGTTGTTTTTGGTGGAATGATTTAGAACTAAACTAGAGCTATTTTTAATCATTTTTAAACCATTGATTATTGGTCCCAGAAAAATGATGCCCTTCGATGGACTTTGTTCAACAACAGATATCTTTTCTAGACACCCTAACCAACAAGAAAACCTAATTTGGAAGGTGTCGTCGAAAAAAATTTTTGATCCATCTTTCGCAGCGTTTGTGAGATTTGCACATATATATGATCAAGTCTTTGTCAAATCGAGATGTCAAAAAATCGATTTTCTTGAAACTCTTAGATAAAGTTCTGTTACTTATTCCGAAAACACCTAAACTTTTTCAGATTTATTTGCGCTATTCTTTTGGATACATCAAAGGTCAAAAATTGAATTTTGATGATAATTCATACGAACACTTTTGTTCAATAAAAACGTATTTTACAATGAATCAAAATCAGCCAAAAATTGCAAAAAATCATCCAAACTAAGTTTTAGACTTCTGATATATCCAAAAGCACGAGTAAAAAAAATTGAAAACATTCAGATCCTATCAATACATAAAATCTCTATATGTATGGGTTAGGTGGACTTCCGGGAAAACAGAAAATCGGGGTAATGAAAAGACGAACGGTTTTCAAGGCTCTTACGGGCCGTTATACGCGCCCTCGGCAAGCTTTTACGAGTTCGCCGTGAAAGAAACGAGAGAAAAGTCAAAGGCAGAGAGTGCGCACGCTTGTAGAGCCGTTACAAAAATGTGTTTCTCTCTCTTTCTCTCCCTCGGTAATGCACTGTACTTCCGTTCTCTCTCTCTCTCTTATTTTTTTCAAGACTCTTACGTAATAAAAAAATTTGCGATTCAGAATATAAAATATTTAAAAAATCGTTGATTATATACGCAATGCTGTTATTCCGTTTTTTTCTCCGTTAATATTCATGCACCGATTGTTATATATACGTATATATGTATTACACATATATACATGTTGTTCGTTTTGCATCCCCAAAAGAATATATATATATTTTTTTGTTAATCCAACCAATACGTTCGTTATATTTTCATCGCGCGCTCGCTCGACCGAGATCTTATTTTGTCATTCAATACATATTGTTATTGAATATATCGCCAAGTGTGGAATTTCAAATTCGCGTGGATGGAATAATTAAGGCCATCTATATATATACAAAAACACACACGTATACACCTATTTGGAACTTTGAAATTCTAAACCCATATACCGCATACGAAACGAATCGCGACGCCCTTGCCTAATTAATGAATCCCTTTCATCGGGCCCCTCGCGGCGTCGAATATTCTCTCTCTGTTTTTTTTATTTCCATCCTAAAAAGTTCTTATAGCCATCCGCGATAATAGCGGCTACACTATATATATATAGAAAATAACGAAATGAAAGGCCTCGGTAAATTTCGTTGCCAGGCTCGCGCGCGGGCATGATAATGCCTTATTATAGCGAATAGAGCGCGAAAAAATCCTCCTCTATATAACATATTCGTAAATGAAATCATTCTCTTTCTGTATATACCAGCACAGTCTACGAACGTATAATAACAGTTGAATCGTAAACAACTCGCCATTAAGTTGGCTGCTACGTAGTCTCAAGAGACACACCACGGCTTTTGCGAAAAAAAGAGCGCATTTCTACTCTTATTATTCATAAACTCGCTGTATTATACCTATTCTTCATAGCGTCAAATTACCTCACGCCTGCTTAAACCAACCCCATCCAGATTTTTTTCTTATCCTATATATCCGCCTTCTATACTACTTAAATCTATTCACTTCCGGAATCTATTTTTACGTGATATATTCGTATATATACATACTCTCCTGTTACAACACGTACGCGTATCGTGGTATAATAGCTACATTCAACAATGCCTATGTATATTTTTCTACTCTCTCTCTCAGTCTCTCACTCCCTTACTCCCGTGAGGAGGGCATTATCTCTTTCTCCCTCGCTCTCGTTCTCTTTTTGTAGGCAAGAGAGAGAGAGTGCGAGTACTCTTTTATTTTTCACGACGATCAATAAAACCCTACGCTTTTGCTGCTCTGAGCTCTTCCAGCTGTGTGAGTGTTTGCGAGTGTGTGTGTGTGTGTGTACGCCGGGAGCAAAATAGGCGAGCGTCTGATTAGCGGGACAAATAGCCGCTGGAATGTATATAAAAGCGAAACGAGCGTTATAGCTGCCGGCGAAGGAGCGTCTTTTCCTCTCTCTCTCAGAGGGAGAAAGAGAGAAGTACAAGCACGGATACGAGAGAGAGAGAGAGAACAGGCTGCATAGTGATTTTTCCAACGCGAAAGATGTTACAAATTGCGTTTTACATTTTTCCTCTCCGACGTTTACTTGTCATCTTTTTGTGTCGTTCATTTAATAATATAATATTATAACTGAGATCCGATAAAAATGATGTATTTTTAAAACAAAATTATTTCATTTTTTATTATTCAAAAAAAAAAAAAAAAATAGCAATGCTTTATATTATGAAGTATTCGCATTTATAAAGCGTTAAAGGACCCGGCGCGTTGCGTTGAAATCTGTGCCCGCACGAGAATCGGATGAAGATGGATAGGGAAAAATAGTTCGATACAAAAATGATTGATCAAGCTATTTTAAGTATATATATACTGTATAGTATAGCCTTCGTGTAAAACTGTTATTAACACGCTTTTTCCGTCACTTCTTATACCACTGCACACCTTATTTTTAAAACTAAGTTAACCTCTTTATACGTATTTAACTACCTAAATATATATATGATGTATATCTTGAATCTATTATTCCGGTAAATTGTCATATTGTCAATATAAATGTAAAACCAAAATGGTTAATTTGCTTAAAGTACGAATGGGGCGCGCGTACGAGAACATGTACAATATTGAAATTCGACAGTTCGCAAGAGAAGTTGTCGATTGAAGAGGGTCAGGGTCCTCAAAACTCTATTCCATGTAAACTACAGTATAGATATATTATTTTCACTACAAACAATAACCATGTTCCATATCAGCCCAAGGGCTTTTGTATTATACGTGACATTGTTCCGTAAAAGTTTCTCATTTAATATTATAATTTTAAATAAAATCCTGCACAATGTCGTATAAAATTTTCTCATTTAATACATTAAAGTATTAATTATAAATAAATTTTTTTGAATGTTCAAGATAATACATAATATACGAACCCTAACCAACTACGCGTTCATCGCAAAGGTAATCGGAACCATGCGCGTCCGCAATTACAAGTAAAACAAGTACAACGATTAGGCACCAATCGGGCGTATATATACATCCCTTTGCACCCGCCACTATATATACGACCGCAAGGCAAAGCTCACTTGCTCTTACTACTCTGTAAGTATACCCTCGTCCCTTTCTCTCTTCCTCTATACATATATATATATATATATATATAAAGCTCGACAAGGGAGAGAGAGCGAGAGAGAGCATCGATTTCACCGCACGGTTAGTTCTCTCTGTCACATGATGTAGGCCGAGGTTTCGCGGGCGCGTGTATTCAAGCAATTGGATGTCTAGCGAATTACTCATAAGATACGTCATCGCTGTTGATGTGTGTGAGAGAACGACGATATGCGATTTATATATGTTGGTATTGCGATTTCTCACAGGGCTCTTTATTCGGTTTGTAGGTATATATACGTGTGTGTGATGCGCAGTGATGCTGTTGTATACGCGTGGATCATCGTCGTTTGTTACTGCCGCGTTTCATATTTCTCGTTGTGCGGATTCAGTCGGGAGGAAACCAGTGGTCGGCCGGAGATGTATCGCGAAACAAAAGTATTGTTGCGAGAAATGACGATAATTCTTGGTGAGGTTGAAACGAATGATATGAGAATGATATATGGTTGCATTGAGAGCAAAATTTTGTTACGGGGATAAGATATAGTATATTGTGCAACAAGGGAAGAAAACACTTTTGGTATCCTCTTCTCCGTCTTGTACTGAACCCAATTATATATCATTCTTTTTGAAATGACTTTTATTTTTTTGTTACACACCGCATTTTTATTAACGTCAATATAATAGGGCTGTTTTTACGCGCCAACACTGAGTGGATAATTGAGCATTTTGAGGCAGACACAGCACAGTTGTTAATAAATATTATTTTTCGTTTTTTTTTTCGTAAGCGCACATGAAATGAACAGTATTTATCAAACTTACAGGCATAAAAAAGCTCATTTTATGCTCCTGCTGAAAAAATATTTCGCTAAGGTAAACATCATGATACAAATATAAAAAGGTAATAGGTACTGGTTTGTTTGAATTATTGCACACTGCAATCATATTAATAACCTGTAAATTGATTCAAATTATTGTCAAAATATGTATTTGATTGATTTGATTAAATTTGTATCCAACTTTTACTATCATTTACACACAACTCGTTACTAAAAAAGCAAAAAGTAATCCAACCCACAACGGCACTTTATACAACTCGCGTTCGATTGTACACAAAACACAATATAACCACATCGACGCATGTGTGTGTATATACCCTTGGCGACATAAAAAATTTCTTTGTAATCTGGCCGCAGAAAATTGGCCGTTCGATCGCGTTGCGTCGCCTGCTCGTATACTACGGGGACTTCGACGCATGGCTCTCTCTCTCTCTCTTCCTCACATGGGGGATTCAAAATTAAACTAACCTGATCACCGAGAGTCCCATGAGACGACGCGCTTCATGGCTATACCATATACACACGCGTTGCTTTTCGAATTTCTGTACAATCCTATTGCTTACGGCGCGGTTGAGGCAGGCTTACATCATATTTTTCGTAGACTCAGCCGTACTGACACGCTTTTCGACTTTCATCGGGGGTATTGATACTATTAGCGTGAAGAGGTTGAAAGGTTCAATGGGGTTGTCGGTTGGCTTTGCGCGCTTGGTTAAGTGAATTGTTGAAATAAAAGATGGTAAATTTCATCTATGATTTACATAATTATTTCCATCATTTAATGTATAATGCAAAAATAATTAATAATTAACTTTAATATATAGCAGGATTTAAGAATTTTCTTTTTATTTTATATTTTTCACACGTAAGAGTTGATTTTTACGTTTATAAATTAAATTAAAATATGTAACTAACACGTTGAAAGTAAACTCATTAACATCAAACCGAACGTTTACACTCAAACATCTTTGAATTTGTCCTCCCAAAACATTCATTAACCCCAAACGAAAATTAAATTCTTCAAATCTAAGCATAAATATATACCACACATCCCAGGTGACACACACATACGTTATACGTATATCTGTAAAACGCCAAAGCGTTTCTGCTGCTTTCGAAAACGCTCAATTTTCTGAAAACCGTTTCCACGCGATGGGGCAAAGGACCGGCGACGAAATTGGTTTACGTTATTTTCCAGCAAAAGGCCTCGCTCAGCGCAGCAGGTGCCTGACATATTTCGACTTCTCAAATTGATGTTGCAGTTATATTAAAATGTTTTTCTTTTTAACCCTCCTCGACGCGCGATTCCTTTATCTTTTTTCTTTTCACCATTATTATAATTTGTAACGCTTATGTACTCTTACCTTTATTCTCTCACTTATCCCGCAGCTGCAAGTTTCGACGTATGTTTGCTTTCGCGCTAAAAATTCTCGCGTCGCGGTTCCTTCACGGTAGACAGAAATTAAAATGATAAACGGTATATATCCACGCGCTGCGTATAAGCTTAATCCAATATATATATGAAACATCTCGCTTACGCGTAGGAAAGGAGGAAACTGTCCTTTTCTTTGTACGATTGTATAGATTCATTAGGTAATTAGCTCATTTCATACATAGTCGGTTACACGCACGTAGATCTCATTTTCACAATTACTCGAGTCACAAGCCGCATAGTTCACGCCACCGAACTTTGCAAACTCTTAAAGGTCGTTATCAGCGAATCCCAGGAACTACGCGCCTACCACGCACGCATATAATGTGTGTGTGTATATCACAAAGAAACCCAAGGTCGAAATTCTCTCTCACCTATAATGTTAGATATAAAGGAAAGATCCTTCCTGTACACGTAAACGTCGTGTGTACGTGTATCCGCTCATTAAAAGTCGCCTTTGCTATACTATATAAAGACGCATCAGGGTACGGACCGGAGTAATCCGAGTATTACATATTGCATGACAAGGGGAATGGTTTACGGCTACCTCGCTTCTCTTTCTCTCCCTCTATATATGTCGATGTACCCACAGGCTGACGATCGCGTGTATACACGTGTATATACATACATACATACATACATATATATATACAGTTATGGTCGAAGAGGAGCTATATACGCGCGTGTATAGTGTTGTCGCACTGCACGGTTTGTAGAGAGAGGCGATACGATTGTCGTGCGCATGAGGCTCTCCATGTCGTATATATATATACACTGATCGTACACATAAAAATCGTACGTGCGCTGATGATCGGTGCTTCAGCGAGCGTGCGTGTATATTCGCAATCGTGCGGCTATGATTTTCAAGGTGCTTCGTGCGGTGAGATGAGAGAATTACTGCGTGGTTGGTTGTGGGTTGTGGCGAAGGGGGTATTTATATAGGTAAATGGAAATGGATGGTTGTTGATGCGTTTGGTTATATTGAAGTGGTTGTAAAGGTGTTGTAATGTATTAATAACTGAACTTTGTATATTAATGATTTTCTATAGTTTGTGTAGGAATTGAATTTAGATAATAAAAATTTTTGTAAATGCTTGCATTGTTTTTAAAGTTATATAGTATTAACGATCTGCTTTAATATCATGTAATATTAATGACGGGGATGCATAATTTTATGTACTATTTTGAGAATGCGGTCGATTTGAAGAGGATTATCAAGTCGTTCAAACTGAAAGTACAATTTGAAACAACTAGAACTCGAAAGTTCGATGAAATGATTTCGCTGAGGGGAGAATGGCTGTGGCACATATCCGAGGTAACTAATATCTCTTTTGATTTACGAACTATCAAACTGTAAACTCCATGTAATACTCGATGCCAATTATATTGCTTACGGTATGTGTAAGAGAGAAACGTAAATTATACTATCTAAAATGTTAATTTTAATTTTACACATAAACTTCATGGAATTTATTTCATTATTATGACAATCTTTACTTGTTTATTATTAAGAATAATTCAATAAAATATTTATTTATTTTAGTTGAAAGTCATAATTGTTTTAGGATTTCAAGAACTTTGTATATTATTGTCTATTAATAAGCGAGAAATATTAATTTCGATGCAAGATTTCTTTGTAGCAGTTATTATTACTGGAAATATTTAATAAAGGACGTATTTTACTGATTCGGTGAATATAAACACTGAGAACAAATGTGAGGAATAATTATAAGACTGTTCTAATAATTTTACAGGTCGACTAAGAAAAATTACAAGAAAAGTATAGCAAAATTTAACATAAATAAATTCGAAAAATTATTATACAGTATAGTAAAAATCACAAGTCATAAATCTTAGAATATATGTACACTGCAGCGCTGCTAAAAGTGATATAGTAAAATTTCTCTTTATTTCTTGTAAATATTTCAAAGATTTTTCTCAGTATACAACGGTCGTCGTGGTAATAACAACTAAATTTATGTAAAAACCGTAGGATTTGTAAACATTAAAGATTAAAATTTTAAAATAAATAAAGTGTTATTAGTATTAAAAGGGAGATTTTCACATACATTAAGAGATTACGAAAAAATATTTTCCAAGATAACATCCATGTTTTTCTTAAATCTGACACAGAATACATGTACGAGATGTACAACGTAAAACAAACAGCACGAAATCATAAAGGATTTCAAAATACTCTGTAAAGTCACATAATGTATACACGATGTAACTCCGCACGTATAAGAATCAATAGAGTAATTATCTCTTAATGTAAAACGCCAAGCTCATCTGTGGAGCTCAACTAGAGGCGTTTTCTCTAGTGATAGTTGAAATCCTCGTAATCTCGAAACGCGTAAAGCTTTACGCACACACATAAAGCAGCCTCTCCCTGACATAAAGCTCGTTTCAAGCAACAATCTCCGCAATGTTTGCATATGAAAATCGTTTAATCAGGTGCAGGCGCGTGCGCCAAGAAGTGAGCGACAGCTATACCCGCTCGTTCAATTATACTCGGCTTCAAAGTTAGAGTTTAGAAAGTGTATTCTTAATTATTATAAGCTAACGAGTTCTTTTGAACGTCGATGGAGAATTCGTTGACTTGTGTGAGAGAAATACAATGACGGATATCAACAGGAATAGTGTTTGTGGGACTAAAAATATTCAAATGGGGATAGTTGGTAATTTAATTATTAAGAGGCTGATGAAACTGCGATCTAGTCACTTTCTTCCGATAAACAATTTTATTTGATTTTGAGATGTTTTCTTTGATGCATTCCCCACTCCGTTCAATATACAAATCAAAATCTGACTCTTTGACACGCGTTTCATTAATCTGTTTTAATCATTCGCGATACTCATTTCGTGACACACTTTTTTCATATCTTAAGTTTATTATTATGAACGTGTTTTGAGACCAAAGTTATTTTATTAATTTTCATATTTCAACAAAATCTAATGGATATCATTGATTTTGTACGTAAATATATTACTATATACGTATTCAAATCTCAGCTTCAATATCAAAATTTCTTTTAAAATAAAAATATCTGATATGTCAGATTCTTTTTACTACTGGAAATTCATCATTTGTTTTGAGTAAAAGCAAGATATAACTTTTGATCTAAAACAACATCTTCCCTAATTCCCAAGAAAAAGATACCATAAAGAGATTCAAAAACAACGTCCGACGAGCAAAGGCAACATTGGGATACTGAAGAGAGAGGGAGAGAGAAAAAGAGAAGAGAAATAATGAAAAGACGAGCAGAGTGCGCACGTCGAGGCCGAACAGACAGTCTGCACACGGAACAAAGCAGTAGGCAGAATCTGAATTTTCACAGTCTACAAATCACACGCTGCCCAATCATTTTCCCCACTTCCAGTTCTTCATATACGTAAATATTATCTTTTTATATCGTTGATACTTTATCGCAAATCATCGAAAATAATAATTTGCAATTTACAAATTTGAATTTACGATTGGAAAACGAAAACTGGTCATCGGTGCGCACATTTTGCGATATACGTTTATAATTTATATTACCTGGACTGTTTACTGAATCGCTGATGACGGAATATAATTTGTATAAAGAAGGTCGAAATAAGTAAATATTCGCGACAACACGAAAATAATTTCTTGAAATTTAAATAACTTCTGTTAGATGATTACCGGGCACGCAAAACCCATGAAAACTTTTTATATCATGCATATAATATGATACTGTTTATTCATGTATATAGTTTTATAATATTTGATTCAATTTAATTCTGTTTTTACGTTAATTAAAATTACGAACCATATCGTACAAAAGAACACAAGGTAAAGCACATAAAATTATATTTAAATAATTCTACTGAGAACGTCCTTTGTAATGCTACTTTTTTTTGTCTAGTTTCGTGAAGAATATATGAATTTTTTAAAATATACTGGTTTTGATAAAACTTTATAGATGCGTATGAATATTATTAAACGAATTTAATGTGAACGGGATATTGGCGTGTCAAACAAAAGAATAAACATATAAAACCTATAGAAATGATTTTATTTGCTATTCGAAATAAAATAATATTAAAACGTCACTTTTTTCGGTTAAAACAGTTAAGTCGACGCGCCAATTTCTTGAAATGGATGAATTCAATCGAAAAACCTTCGTACACCGAATACACGTTTCGATTTCGCTATAGCATCGTAAAAAATTTACTTCTCTTATATACACTGAAATTGAATTATAAAAAAAAAAAAAAATACCAGTCGAATATTCGTTATACCCGCGCAGAGCTACAGAGAATTAATCGTTTTTCAAATTTAAATTCCACAAAGCAATGCGCGCGCGCTTCTTCTATCACTGCACCCGTCAAACAAAGAAAATAAACCCTAGGTAAGAAAATAAATCACCCTTAAATCGACAGCTCTCTCTCTCTCTCTATATATATATAGATACACGAAAGACTTGCGGCAATAAAAAGAAAGTCGAGACTACAGAGCCATTAATTAGTCTTTTAATTTCCGTATAACCGGGCAAAGATCGACTACCGCAGCAGCTCATAAAACCGCGGCAGCCGACATATAAATAGAAAATAGACTCCGGTGTGTGTAATGACTCGGGCAATAAACTTGCATTTACAGTCTCAGTAAGACACACACGTACGTACCCACGTACGTACGAGCAAAGCTTTAGGTATACGTATGTATATGTAACACCTCGACGCGTCAATCCACAGCTGTTACCAGCGCCGATATTGCCACACGTATACACGCAGCCATGTATATAGAGCGCAATTCAGTTACTCTGTTTTATCTAGCAGAGAGCGCGGGACTCGTAAAGACGCGCCTTAATTCGCGCACAAAGGAATCCTCTCAACGAGCTGGCGCGAGCCTCAACAATACGTGCGCAGGTAATAATTCAGCGCCACACTCACTCTCTATCTCTATCTACGTATCAGGTTGTTTTTAAGAGAAGACATATCTCTATATATATATATATGTATACAATTCGCGTGTAAAGAATCGCGCGGAACGCGATTACGCGCAGGTATATAATGGAGTGCAAACAGCCGCACTAATGCCGCCATGGTTGACGTGATAATTGCGTGCAATTACGGGAGGACAAAGGCGAGGAGAGAGTCGCGAATTGAGAGGAATTTTCGGAGGAGACATTTTCCACTCTTGTTATAATGTGTGCCCCGCACGTTGTGCACTGATTTCGAGGTTTGCATATGTGTATGTATCCTTTTAGGAGGAAAATCGCGTTTCTCCGCCTCGTTCTCCGGATAATTGAGAAAACTGGACGCAATGTCGCTTTGGTATATAGCATTCGGATCCTTTTGTTTCGGTTTGCGTGAACGTTTGTGCGTGGTGTATATAGTTGTGATAAGTGTATACGCGGTTGCTTTACATTTGGCGTTCGCTAATGATTTTGTAAATGTAGCAGACAAAGTGAAAATTGTTTTGTAGGAAAATTTTGAAAATATCGCGTGACCAGGGTAATTTTAACGTAAACTTAAAAACCATTTTAATTTAATTAAACAACTGGTAAAATAAAATGGGTTATGTAAAATTGTCAAAGAAAATGTTGGTTATTGTGGAAAACGTTAAAATTTAAACGTACATTTTTTCACATATTATTGCAAGATAAACAACAAAGTAATTGAAATCTCTATAATTAAATTAGTTTACTTTAATCACGACCAAGTCCGCACTCACACTATTACAATTACCGTCAAATTAAATTTTTCACTTTTCACGCGCAATTCAATTGGTTTTTGTCCCACCAAATAAATTCCTCATTATTCCAATAAACAAAGCAAAAAAAAAACAATCTAACAATAACTTCTCCAACACCAATAATAATGACCTCCGTTGAATTTCATCACATCGTATATATACAAAACAGCGTACTTCCCCCTCAGGCGACGAACCGATAACACTGCGCGGGCAGATGAGGGGGAGAAAAAAAATCCAGTCAATCCAGCTGCGAAATTCATCCCACGTGCCTCGCGGCCGCAGCATTTAAGTTACGGCCGTTTTCGCGCGCGCGCTTCCGGTTATCGGGCTTGATAATCCGCGCGTTTACCCACCGTTGAATTTATCGGCTATGTCCCCCCTCCTCACACACACACATATACACACGTACGCTGTGGTAATGAGCGTACGTCGCGCGGAAAGAAGATACGGAGGATGAGTATAAGAGGAAAAAAAAAGGTTACGTCGTTCCATTAGCGTATATACGTGGATTACGCGCGTAAAGGTGCGACAACGACGTTTCTTTTCTATATATATACATACATATACCCTTTTTCTGCCCACGTAGTATAGGCAATTGGATTCAAACGTACTTTTCACACGGTTGAATATTCTCGTTATACGTGCGTGTACATAGGCGCATGCCGTTAATTAAATTCGCGTATAACCCGGCGAGATTCTTTTTTTTTTGTTTTTTTCAACGAGCGGTTTGTGGAAATGGTATATAATGCGCAAGGTGATAACGGTTGTCGCGTATCGCGGTATATTGGCTTTATGCGTGGATGTGTGTGTATACATGCACCTTTTTCGCAAGCGGTGTATAGAGCCGCGCGTTGTTTTGAAGATTAAATTGTTTCCCAACGCGAGCAAAGCTTTTTACGGGTATAGGGTATAATGAGGAAAGTTTAAACCTATATACAGGCGCTGGGCGTTAAAACGATATTTTCTTGTTTTAACTCCATGGGCGAATGATAATGAATCGTTTTTACATTTCGTAAAAAACAAAAATATGTACAATAAGCGCGCGGTGTGTGTGTATGATTATGCGCGAGACTGGCCACGAATGGGGAGAGAGAGAGTGGAAAATGAAGAGTGGCGAGAGTTGTTCATGCTACGGAATTTTTATTTAATCGTTCGTGAATAACGGTTGAGGATTTAATTTTTACTGGCAGTTAAAAACGACCTTTTAAAGTGATACAGCGGGGGAAAAAATGTACTTTAATCACCTTTTTTTCGTTCTTTCTCTAAAGAGAGAGAGAAAGAGACTGCTGCATATGTCGCGTTTAATTAAAAGTTATAGTATATGTTCTGTATGACGTGATACTTAAAATGAATCTGGTTACTGAAAAAAAAAAATGGATGTAACTATGTTTACGAAGTTCGTTTAGAGCACGGGCACACTTGAAGGTGAGGAAAACGATGTAGTAATGGATACATCGTTAGAGTAGCTGGATACGAGTATTGTAGTTGTAAATTTTTATGTTGGGTATAAAAATATCTTGAGAAGTTTTTTAGTTTAATTCAGAATTTAATTTATAAATTGCTAACGAGAACAGCAGTATATATATACATATATATATATATATATATATATCTGATTAGCTCTTATATTTCAAGTATTATTAATTATGAAAAGTAGTTGAGGAAAATTATAATTTTAAAGTTCTTTTTAAAACACTGTCGATCATCAAAAAGTTAATTAAATTTCTAAATGCTTATTTTATCATCACAGATGTTTTATGATGCTTTTAAGCTCCATTACAAATTATTTATTCATACGATATTTGCAATTTTTTTAACTTATTTCGGATTTACTGAACTCTGGCGTACAGTATATAACGTTTCAAAGAGTACCATTTGAAATTATTACCTTGGTATACGACTTTTTAAACGTCCGCAATATTTTTATACTGTATAAACAGCGGGTAATATAATTTGCATACTACGTCTCTTTGTTAATAAAATGACGAATAATAATTTCATAACATTGAGAGTCACCGTTAAAAAATAGTCAGGTTTTGCACTGATAGATAACGAAGTTACATAGAGTATGTGTTTAAGTATACTTTCGTATTTGCTTAAAATCTGTGTCAATTTTATGGCGATCAGTATCATGTTTTGGACATAAATTTAGTAACTTCGCTAAAGAACTTTCGTAGAAAATTACTGCGCAGCTTCCTTAAGTAGATATCCAGGAAGTTCGACAAAAATTGGTGAAAATACTGAATAAATCATGCAATTTTTTTACAGCCCCCCCCACTCACGTCAACTCCTGCCGAACTTTATGAACATCTTCGAGCAAAGTGCAAGGCAATTTTCATCGAAAAATGTTATGTCAGAGTACACGCGAATAATTCACTTAAAATATTTACCATATATTTTTCGAAAAGAAAAAAAATATATTATTTTTCTTTACAAACACCACGAACCATAATCTACCACTCAATGTCTATGAATAGCAAAGTACAGTTATTAATGTAACAACAGTACGCTTTTGACACTAAGTATCGTCTTTTTATTCCTTACAAAAGACGCACTTCATGTAAACAGTCGCGCCCTCATTTCTTTTTCTTTTCTTTTTTTTCAAAACACTTAACCAAAAAAAACCTTACTACAACTATTTATTCCTCCTGTAACACACACGCAACAATATCCCTACCCTCCATCCCTCTTTAAACCTCTACCGATCGTAACGATTTTCATCTACACCTGCACTCACATTAAATTCCCAACCACATATATATAAACACTCACCATGAGCAGCTTGACTTTGTTAACCAGGGGCGATGTCGTCAGGAACTTGTTGACGGCCGTCAATATTTTCCCTTCCAACGTGACAGCGTCTCCTCCGTCTCGTTCTTGCGAGCATCCGGGCCCGATGTCGGCGCTGACGCCGCTCGGCTTCTTCCCCGCTCTTGACGACGGTGACCACAGCACACCACCCCGGCCGGTCCTACCACCACCACTACGTTCTCCACGCCCGCTACGTGTAACCGCGCTACGCTTTCTGGCCCCTCGGCCACGCTTTTGCTGCCTTTTGCCGCGTATCTTAGCACTCTTTTTATCGACGCTTTTTATTTTCCCAATACTCTATCTATATCTCCTCAAATTTCTTCTTCTTCTTCTTTTTATTATTTTATTATTTTCAATATATAAGGATCACCTTATATATATGTATATGTATACTTATATGTAAACAATTACATTTGACAGGTACATATATAGATAACGAGGGACCGTGACCGCGTGTATATATACATCAGTATATACGTGTATACGTGTGTACGTGACCGATCGGCTCAAGTCGCGGACTCAACGGCGACTGAGCCTCCCAGCATGCGGGATGCTGCGCGCTGCGAATCTCTTGCGCGCGCGCTCGTAGAAGGGAGGGAGAGAGAGAGGGAGACTACTGCTGCTGCTGCTATTGCTCTGCGCGCAAGCCTCGAGCGCGCGAGCGACCAACGTGCCAGGCGGTTCTCTCTAATACACGCAGTATGTGTGTGTGTGTGTGGGTTGTGCTCTATACGTAGTGAGTAGATATGTAGAGAGGGTAGAGAGAGAGAAAAAAGGGTATGTATATCGCGTGAATATATATGCCGAGGTGAGATAGTGAATGATGGGTGGCGTTGGGTAGGGGGTATGTATATATGGATAGAGATAATAAGGATGTGGTAAAGAAAATTGAAAAGTGTTAATTTCTTTCTTTAATTTTTGTATTAAATTGTTCATTGAGGTATAAGATCAAAGAGATGTGGGATTAACGAATATCGTCGACGAAAAGGAATATTGAATTTTTTCGAATTATTCTGACATTGAAAAAGAATTTGATAATAATCTTGGTGTAGTATATATCACGGTCGCTTGTATCTGACAGTTTTGTACTGTATACGTATATATATATAGTACTAGATATGTAGCTTCATCAAGTGGTGGTATAGGTATATAGAGCTTATTCAAATCGGTCGACCGGGTGCGGTATCTAGATTTGATTTTGAATTCGAAATCGGTCGGGTGTTCGCGGGCTCTTAGACGCGGATTATCCTTTGTGTTGCACTTCGAGGACGGTAACCATTGACCGTACATACCCTGCCATTTTAAATTCATTTCGACCCGTTTTGCATGATAATCGCATTGATTATAAGTTGCCTAAATTGTAGCTTACCATTTTCGTATCAGAAATTGACAGACTGATAACAGTATCTATATAAATTTAGAAATATATATATATATATGTGCAATAAATATTATGATTGTATATATACGTGTTTTGTTGAAAAATGTATTGAAACACATCGAATGTTTTTTATAGTGAATATTTATCGAACTCTATTGTGAAATAGAAATTTGGTACGAGTGTCGAAAACAGTTTTTTAACTTTTTTAACAAAAAAAATGTGAACGCGCGTATTTTGAAGGATATCCGTGCTACAATACGTTTGCAGTCTATTTAGTCATGCCGCTTCTTACAAGCGGACGTTATACCCATTTTATTTTTCATCCCGTTCTCCACATACCGTCATGTTTCTTCTAGCTGCATGCTTTTTGGTAAATCCACAAAATATTTTTCCCACATTTTATTATACACACAAATATTTCGCTCATCATAAAAATTCGATCTTTAAATTAAAAAAGAATATCATTTTTCGCATCAACGCTAAATTTTGATAAATTCTCGGCGAACATCAGCTTGATCATAATATTTCATTTTCTTTTAAATCCCCTTTTACGAACCTAAATTTTTTCCATTTTCGCATCCGCCTGCAAAGTAAGATCTATATAATAAAAAGTAAATACCCCAGCCGCGACAGAAACATATAAAAATGCGAAATGTACGGTATGTACGTATATTTTCACCACACTTAACGAATATTATACGTATATTATAAAAACACAAGTGCGAGCAGTGGGTACACATTTTTGACAAAACGTCGCTACTTTACGGTCGAATTCTCAAGCCGGACGTTACACGCGCGTATGTGCGCCAGTTAGCATAACAGCCTCGAGTGTGCACGTATATATATACATGGCATGCGATCAACGCCACTAGTTGCACGCGTTATCTCGGCAGCCGCGCGCGTGAGACATACATGATCTGCCCCTATATACACGAACATTTCCAACCCTTATGTACACGTATATATCCACATAATCTACATATATATATATATACAGATATGGACGATCAAACCACCGTTTTTCTTTTTTTCTTTTTGGTCGTTTCTTTTTCAAAAAAGCGCAAAAAAACTTTGTTACCGGTGGACGCCGCAGGAGAACCTAAAAACTAATCGTTGCTACTTTTCCAAAGTACCAGTATTTGTATATATATATCTGCTATTTCGAGCGCGAGACAGACCGTTATATTTTTTTTTTCGAGTTCGAGTATAAGTATATGGAACGTATATACTGCAGTGTATACATATCGGTGGAAACAAAAGGGCAAAGTCGCGCACTGCACCGGAGTTCTGCGCGAAAAGTTTTGATTAAAACGAGCAGTGCGCGCATATATACGTGGGTTGTACAGAAAGAGAGAGAGAGAGAGAGAGCACGCGCGTTTTAAATAAGCGGCCTTTGTGAAGAGGTGTATAGATTTTCATATTATATTCCAGAATTCGGAGGACCAAGAGCGTAGTGGTGGTTCATTCCCGATAGGATTAATTATTGGCGATTTGCGCTTTTTTGAGAGTTCACTCGTATATACAGCGTCGGAGTGGTATATATAGATATATATGTATAACGTGGGTTTATCCTTTTTGAGTTATTGTAGCATTCTGGAAAGTATTATATACATGTGCATATGGGTGGAGTGCTTTACATTTTTTAATTTTGATTGGAATGGACAAAGGATATACGCTGTAAGAGCTTAAGATAAAAGCTACCCAAGTATAGAAACTTTTTGAAAATTGAAATAATGAGTGATATTTTGAGAGGACACAAGTTAGGCATTATTTTATTTTGACTGTGTTATTGGTATATATAGATACACGTAGACAAAATTATATTGAGTTAATAAAAATCAAATTTCAAGAGCAAGTAACTTAATTTTACTGTTAATAGATTTCAAAGCATTAATCCAACTCGTGCATTTTATATTTACATTTTATTTGCTTAATTCTATTCAATTTTAAAGTTAAAGCACATTTTACAAATTACATTTACTAATGGATATTTCTGATTCCTATATATTTAATGGCGGATCAATGTTTTAATTTTGCAGGCATGCAAATCATTATTAAAAACGGTAAACGCATCATAATAATTCTCACATTACAATACTTGCCCACTGTTGTATGCTTGGATTGGGTAGTTGCAAGACGCAAGTCGGTAAATAAATAAGTCATAGTATATAGCAACTTAAAAAAAAAAAATAATCGTGTAGGGGAAAAAAAGAAACAGAATTTTTCCAGTGTATCAGAAAAATGCTAGTAACAATAAGCTCCACTTCTGGATATTCCATCAAAGCGTTGCAATGTTCTTGCGAGTAAAACGAGCTTATAAACGCGGGCCGTTTGCCGTACCGATCAGAGCCAACGCCTAGTCTGATTGGTTGTTCGCCAAATTCAAGCCCATTATACATGCAAAAAGAAAAAGTCTCAGTCTGATTCATTTATTATGCATCCTCCTATATTTTCGACATGTTCCCCAGAGTACACACATAATATTGAGAATGGATAGTTCTTATACTTCAACAGTATAAAAGAGATACTCAAACCGGTATTACAATACTTATATATGATCTTGATAAATCTTTCTTTTAATTTCATCTAAGAATGAAAACATGATAGGCAAATCGTCTGTAATTATAAAAAAAAAAATTAATCACTTTCCTACAAAAGTTTATATTGTAGATATTTTTAAACGACAAAAACCTTTATTGTACCCACAACAACACCTACATAACGAGCTTTAATATTTTACAGCGTTAAGTAGTATATTAATTCTTTACAAAACGACGAACAAAACGTTTTCAACGCACGAGCAAAAAAATATAGTATATAAATCCATTATATACCACGTATAATCCGAACTCAGTCCGGCGATGAACTTCTTCGCGCCTCCTTCCTCCCTCTCTCTCTCTTTCCCCGCTGGCGTGCAAAGCCAGACTAAGTACACATAGTCCGTCGTTCTATACTACTATACCTCGAGTACGTGTTACAACTCTCCGGGGTTATATGTGACCCGTACACCCGCGCGCGCGCGAGTTAACGCTTTCTTAGTTCACCTTCCGCGCGACTTAACCGGGAAAAATTTCTCCCCATTTCGCTCACTCTTCGTCAGAAGCGCGTGTGTGCTCGTGTTAAAGTTTGTTTTCCCGAAAAAAAAAGTTCGGGAAAATCTAGAGTCGACTATAAGTAGGAAGAGAGGGAACTAAGCTGGACGTTCGTATCTGCTTTTTGAGGTAGTGAAAAATGCGTCTTGTAACAGTAGTGGTTGGTTCATTATGTATAACGAGAGGCTACGCGTGTAATATATGTATACTGTATTTTTTTCTGGAGTGTATACTGGAAAAACGTGACGAATGCGTTTTAATCAATCGAAAGTCATTTGTGTTTCTACAGTGTTTTTGTTACAGGGAGGTTGCGAAGGACGAAAGAAACAAGCAGAAAAGAAATTGAAAAATAACATTATAAACTTGTCTGTTTGCATTGCAAATCGGTTGTTTGTAATGGCATGTGTTTTTAAAACATGTAAAAGAATGCCAAATAAACGTGTGAGAAAAATAGAAGAATACCGGTAATGCTTTAGAGCAAAGGCAAAGATAAATAAATAGTTTGACATGTGTATATTGTTTTGAATGTTTATGAAAAGCAAATAATTGTTGTTTACTATAATTTACATAAAAGCAACGTAAATGAAAATTGTATTCCTTTCAAGTTAATTTCATGGATTAAATTTTCTTGAGCGCGATAAATCTGTTTACAATTTATCTTTGAATTAATGAACGCTACAATTACGATTTAATCAACTTTATCTCTTTGTATAAAATTTTCAGCTTAGCAAAGTTTCTCTCTCTCCATCTCTCTGGAAAAAAAATTGACTTAACCGTTATAAAATTTTGTCGAACGAAAGCCCTACAGTCTCTCGCACCCTGAAACCGCGACAAAAGGCGCTCGCTCCGCACGCGTAAACGTCCCACTTTGTAATTTTAATTACACTTACAGCAGTAGCCAACTATATAAATGACACTTTAATTAACCGCTGCTGCACCCGCGCGCTGTTCATAAATGAAGCAAAGTTTCTTGTCTGCCACCTCGATCTGAATTTCCGCGAGAGAGAGAGAGAGGCAAAACGAATATCTTGTTTAATTTCACGAGCTTTCGACCATTGAAACAAGCTTCTCTCTCTCTCGTTGTATATATATGTGTACGAAAATTTTGATTAACCATATTCATTATAAACGGCGACTCGCGACGCTTGGCGGGGCTAATAAATGCTTTGTAAACAAGTCAAGCTCGCCACGAACGGGATTGTACGCAGCATCGTGAACGTGGTGTGTATTATAATCTAAGAGTAAAAGAGGAAGGAAACGAGCGAGAGAGCAAAAAGTCGCGTGTCAAAGGCGCGGTGGTGAATAAATTTTCCTTAATCTCTTGGTCGCCACGAGGTTGGACGAACGCTTTGCTACTGGTTGCACATTGTTGATTTTTCTCTTGGTCTTGTTGTAAAGCACAAAAGAAGGGACGAAAAAAGATCTTTTTCTCGCGTGTGTGTGTTTTTTTTATTCTGTAATTTTTCTCTTTATATAGCAGCCGAGGCGTGCGAGTTTTGGTGACGGATGGCGCGATGCGTATCGCAAAGGGATTCTTTTTGGTATGGAATGTTTTTGCGTATGTACAAGAGAAAGAGAGACAGAGTGGCTTAGTGCATGAGTTGCCAAAACTTTTTTAGAAATTGTTTGAATTTGTTGAATTTTTACAAAATTGTGGTTGCAAAATATGTCAAATTTTTGATAAAAGTATGCTGGGTTTTATATTCACTGACGTTACAGATAAGATTAAGGCTTTAAAAAGATATCTAATACTGTATAAATTACAAAAATAATTTGTTTTTTTTTCGTAGAAAAGTCGAAAAATAGTTTTTATTTAAAATTAATCGAAAGTCAATAACGGTATAGCTATATTGAATATTGAAATATAAGAAACGTAGAATATATTGCAGCCATCAATTTTCGGATGCAATAAGCAATTCAGGCGAATATCGGTAATGTAAATAATGGATGATGAAATTTGATAAATCAATGAATGAATTTTTATTATGTTTTTGTATTAATATAGACAAGATTTGCGGAAATCGATGTATAAAATGTACGCCTCTGTTATTAATTTATTATTTTTTTAATCCATTATTACGAGTACATATGGGCATATTCAGGATACATTTAAAATTTTATAACAAAAATGAATGAAAAATACTAGCGAGCACATCAATTTTTTTTTTTTTACATAACGAAACAACAAATAATATGAGAAATTTTGTTATTTTATATCGACATTAATAATTGTTGTTTCAAAACTAATTACAGTACTAGCGTATGTACTGTCATGATTATTATCATAACCGCATTTTCATTATCGTTTTCCTTCTAAAATTTAATTTCGTATTGCCTAATTTTATTTTGTCAAATTATTAAATTTAACATTAATATAGTTATTTTCTAGAATATATATTGTTATTCCAACAATAGAATTTCATTTCATATAATTGAATAAAAACTTTTTAATAAAGTTAATTTCCACATAATAAGTTGTTATTATCTTTAGATGGATATAATTTGCGTATGTTTATAATGAAGCTGTCAGTGGTTGCAATACCTAAATTAATCAAAGTTTTATAAATTTCTCCTTTTAATTTTATTTTTAAAACTTTTATTAAATTATCTTTATGAGCGTCAGCCATTATATTTTTAGTTTCTCTTAATCATGTTATGTATTGTTCTACAGGTATGTTATGTCCGTCGAATGCTGAAACTAGTTTTGCTACTTTTTTACGTGATAATTTAATTAGTTATTAATTTTTCCATTGCATTGCAAAAAATGTGTTAAATTACAACTTATTTTGTTTTCTAAACATTGGTGATTTCGAGTAAAAAACTTAACTGCGTGTTGTTTTTATGTCGCGAAGCCTTCGACTGTATAACATTTTTTTAACATCGAGAGAAGAGAATCCTCGCTTCGACTGACTTTGAAAAATCGCTGTTCTTTTAGTTGGACAAATGGCCCAATTAAATTGCTACGTTTGACATTTCGCAAATGTTGTTGGTCTAACGAAGTTACATATGAATATTTGAAAACGGATCCTATAGATATACGTCACAAACGTAAAAATACACAATCATATGTCATTATTACCTCTGTATCTCTTTGAAAGGAATATCCGAAAAACCTCGCGAAGCTGAGTTTTAATTATTCCTCGAAAAAGATATTTACCTTCGAATATCATTGACTCTTTGCAATAAAAAATCGCGATCAAACATTTACCAATGACAATAAAAAATTTCTCTCGTATCATTCGCTTTATTACCAAAAAGCAAAGTACTCGCTTGCGCTTAGCATCATCATCATCCTCATTCGTCATTATTCCCCAGCTAAAAAGTGCATCTCAACGCATACACAACGACAAGACACACAACAGGAGACAACAGATCCGAAAAAGGACAAGTAGAAACAAACAACCAAGCGGAAAAAAGGGGCCACACACCGACCCTATTACTATACACATCGTGGAGGGGTGTTTCTCACCATCGCCCACAATGTCAAAAATTCCCCGGGTAATCATCGTTCTCCTTTCACCTCTCTTCCTGCATAATACCACGCAAACGCGCGCGAACCAGCAAAAACGCTAGAGCGGAAGGCTTCTATATACACCCCGTTCTCGATACATATTTCAACGTATGCCACACATATATATATATACATACACACATGAACGACGCTGTAGAAAAGACGCGGCAAGCAACGTAGGTCCTGACCCGCGATAACGCCGAACAAAAGACGACGCCCCCCCCCCCCCCGCGCAGGTATGCGTTATCTACTACGGCTGCGGTGGCAAGAGTTAGATGCACGCCAGCCGCATGTACACCCGAACTCTCAGACGCGCGTGGTGTTGCCGCACGTGTAGTCCATTGAGGTATAACCACACTACACACACCTCTCGGACGCCCGGCTCCCTATTTATCGCGGCGAATACTTGCTAGTTGGGTATGCGCAACGGTGAAATGGTCCATTGACCGCGCCCGACGGCGTGTGTGAAGAGAGAGCGAGAGAGATGGTGAAGCAAGCGATGGCTTATTATTAAGCTAATTGCCGTTATATAGGGATGTACGTGCGGTAGTGATTTTCCAGGCGTTAGGTTGTAACGAGGATAGTATATATATAGTTGGATCGGATGGTGAATTACGTACTTGGATTAGAGAGAAAGAGAGAGAGAGAGAGATGAGTATGATGATAAATTTTATACGGTCTAGCGGGGTAAGAATGGAGAGAAGAATACGGAGAGAGAATGTGTGTGTGTATATGGAGAGTCATAAAGTATAGGTGGGTTTCGATCGAGGTATAAAAATTATTTTATTGGCCGGAATTGAGCTTTTTATTTGCTGAAAATGCCGCACGGGAAAAATAGTAAAAAGTTGATTAGGTTATATTTCACGTTTTCCCGATGTGTATATACCATAAACAAAAGATTCAGATCGCGACTATAGCGGCAGCTTTATTCTCCGTGCACGCGTGTATTTTACGATATTGCCGCTAGAAAGTAGATAAAGCGTGATAGTAATCATATAGACCATATATTCAATATCCTAACTACTTCTTCTTTTTTTTATTGTTAAGATAAAATAAATATATAAATTTCTATAAATGAATCAATCCAAAACCGCGTCATTACAACCCTATACCGAATTCCGCCTAAGCCAAATCCCTTTCGGTCTTACCTCGTCCCTTTCATTGTACTAACCTACACTAACGTACGTACGCGCGCGCGAAACCGTCTCCACTGAACAGCGTTGAACGTATACAGTCGCGTTGGAACGAGAAGTACAGTGGGGCCACTCGAACTACGTCCTCGAGAAGCCGTCGTCGTCGTCGTTGAGCGCGTATCCGCCGCACATTCCAATTACGTCCTGGTCAAGGACTTGCCGCAGCCTGTCGTCTTAAAGAGCTGGGCAACGTGGAACATCGAGAGAAAGACAAAGAGAGCGAAGAGGTATGTGGATAGAGAGAGAGAGAGACGAGGGGAAGAGTTTTATTTAGACTTCGTAAAGGTAAATATAGAGAGAACGAAGGACAATACGAGCTATACGAGTTTGTCCATTGCCTATATGATAAATGTTCGCGTGTAGTTTTCAATGTTCTGCGGTTCCGCGCAGGAAAACTATTTGGATTCAAATACCGCAGCGCGCGTGCACGTGTGTCAAAGTCGACAGAAAGAGAGAGAGAGAGAGAGAGAGAGAGAGAGAGAGAGGTTGAAAAACAGCTGACTTTTTTACGAGCTATACTGTTGCAGGACAATGGAGTATTATGGAAAGTATTTTTTTTTTTAAAAGAATGATTAATAATTTCTTTATATATATATGTGAAATACCTGGAGTAGTCGTCGTCGTTAAATGACGTAAAGTAAAAGTTTATAAGCTTTAGAGAGTTTATTAGCTGCATGCACGGAAACTAAAAGCTGAATAATGAATATTGAAACAAACGAAAAGCTGTTTGATGAGTGAAAAGTGATACCACAAAGAAAGTTTTATACGTTAAGCTCGCGCTCAAGTAACTTGGCAGGACGGATTCGATAAAATCGTTACAACCGCTAAATAGGATAAGTTTTAAGTTTATTATCACTAGAACAGGCATGAATTTAACTAATAGCTAACTTTCTGATGCTTATTTGAGATGCGAAAGGTTGACATCTACGAGAATAGATGTAATAAGTATATATGAATTAAGGAATATGTATATACAAGCTTGGTAAATATACATAAAAGAGGTTAACAAAGATTTTCAAGTGAAATTAATTACTATACAACTTGGCTGCTTAAATTTAACGACAGAACCATTAAATTACAACTTTCTAATGTAAAACTTATATTATACTTCATGAAAGATTCGTGACTGCTTTGTAAAAGACTGCAATAGAGTTCGTATACCACGTTAGAAATTTTCATGAATAGTAGTTATATGTGCTCCGTAAAATCCTAAGGAATGGATATATACATTACTAAAATATAAGATCTTATCTTGATCCTTTCAATTTAAACTTGCCTTTTGATTTTCTTAAGTTATCATTAGTATAACGTTTCTATGATTCCATTATTTTTCTGTATATATTATATAATGCATAGTTTAGAAGTTTACCCTAGAATCTACGTTAAAAAAGTGTTTCTTTTAATAAATATAATATATGCGACACTTGATCATGCACATTATCTTATATGTCGTATAGCATTGTATTATAGGATTTCATGTGTCCTATTTCAAACAGCAATTACATCTGTATTCCTATAGCCAATTAAAATGAATTATGTCTAGTTATTCGGTACCAGAAAGCAAGCTATATAAGGTCCCACATTCAAATTCTAGTTGATAGGGTTAATATTTTTCGCTATTAGCTACATAATAGTTAATAAAACTTCAATACTAATGTACATTTGCATTAATTAGCATTGTTTCCACTTTCCAGCGAGTCGTAGACAAATTAATTAAACTAGAACAAAGTCATTATTCCATTAACATCTAAATATTCGCACAAATAGCTTTTACATAGTAGCAGTGTTTCCTTTTCATTTGGGTACATTTTAGAAGAAAAAAAAACTTTTTTTTTCTCCCTCAATTTTGAAATCTCGGAAATGAGGCTAGAAAATATAGAATATAAAAAGTTATATATATATATGTTTCATCCCCATTTTTTAATTGCAACAGACAAAACTATTTATACACAACCGAAATGACAATAAATTACCAGAAATTAAATTCAACGTTACCTTCCATACAAAGTACTTATAGCGTTAGAACTATTGAATTATTTATACGATCTTTTAACCCTACAAAATTCTACACCGAAATTCATGTCAGACATTACGACCCGCATAATACACTATACCGCATATTCGCATGAAGAGTAATGCATCGAGACAGACGACATCATGCGGCGTATATGCGCATATATATAACAACCCCGGAAATGTATAACAATTACCAACACCACGTGTGTCATCGTCGAGCCTAATCAAATTAAAAATGAGTATCTCACCCGCTACTGTATATGGTTTACATCCTCCCCAATGCGCATATCCGACCTCTTTGAAAACTTTGTCAACGACTGCGCGAAACGATTCCGCAGTATAATGCCGTAGTCGCTCGCATATGTTTATATACCACTCGGCGTGGCTATATACCCAGCGAGTTATTAACAAAAATTAATTAACTACTACGCTGATGTATATCTATATACGTGTATGCACGTATGTGTGGGATAGGGTGATTCGGAGAGTGGACAGTATATAAAGTTACCGGAAAAGTGACCGATAAAATGCGCGTGGATGTAATAAGCGCGGTATTTCGTATATAGAGACAGAGGAAGGGCCGGAGAATAGGTAAAGATTTATGCACGTGTATGTGCGGGCCAATAAAAGTTTTCGATTTGTGCGTGAAAAGTTGGCAGTGAGTGCTTGACAAGGGATATAATAGACAGAAGGATGTGTGCATATACGTGCAGGTATTATTCAGCTATGCCCTATTTTTTTGTTTATTGTCGGTGTATATGTACGCGTGTATCCTCTGAACTGACAAAAATGTGCTGTGCTACGCAAGTCATTCATACAATGACATTTACAATCCCATATATATAACGATGATGAATCGTAGCTACATGCAAAAGGTCAAACGAAGAACCTATAAAATCACACTTAATTTATACATTGTATAACCAGAAAATTTAAAAAAAGACTTTTCGGTTCCACTCAATATCTCTTTGCAACCCCTTAGAAAAAATTGAAAAGGAGCGTAGGATAAAAGGGTCTGTTGTCTTGTTGTGCTTCTTCTCAAATGAGCAATAACACATATACTTCTACGTGCGCGGTGTACACATCATGCTGCTGCGGGTACGTATACTACTACTGTAGTCTCAAAGTGAGCCTTTTTGTGTTTTGTCATTTTTCAGTCTATCCTCCTGTGGCGCGTACGTATAAGTTTGCTGTTTTTGTTGAAGTTTTTATTCAGCGTTTGTAAACACGGTCAAAGGGTATATCTATACGAAAGTTGGTCTTCTCCTGAATGCAGGCATGCGCGCGCGTGTGTTTTCACTTTGGAAAACTTATTTCGCTACAATGAATGTGGTATGTCTATGGTATTGTTCTAAAGATTTAAGGGTTACGTGGAAGTCGCGCGTAATGAATGGTTGCTATGATTTATCAAAGGGTGCGTGGTTGCGTACTGAAGACCGTTGTAAATCACCAATGTTTTATTAATTTTATATATATATATATATATACACTTTATTGTACAATTTTAATTTTCTTCCCACTTTTCTTAAAATATACAAATAATGTCGATTGTAAGTTGTCGTAATAAATGTTATTCTGCATTAAATTTTTCTAAGTGCTTTAACCTTCATTTTAATCCTTTTTCCATTTTTATTTACACCGATTGTTACGCGCTCGTCCGTAAAAAGAATCTGAAATGTCTCAGACGATTTGGAACAAACCGCACACAGTAAACTGAAGTAAATAATTATATCAGTATACTGATCGTACGGGATCAAATTATCTTTAAAATAGTAAACTCTATTCATAACCTCATATCGGTACGTCAAGTTTACCCGAGCACTCAGCAATAATTTTCCGTTTAGTAAACTTGCGTATATTGCATACATCATGTAAATTTCTGGTTATATTATTAATCATTTTATTAATTATATATACGAACAATAATAATAGACGTAAGAATAATTCTCTAAATTTTTTCTCTTGATACCATCACAAATTTAAATTATCCTCACCCAATATTGGTCACTTTTTTTCTGATAAGTATATATATATAAACCGTGTGTGCGCTCGTCACTTTATTGCTACCAAATTAATCGATATTGGCTTCCTGTAAATTTAATCAACCCCCTTTTTCTCTCTCTCCCTCTCTCTCTTAATTTTACGTATCTCGTAAATAACAGATTTAACTTTTACACTAGCGACATAACGCGAGCAAATAGTGTTTTATACGCGCAATAACAACTGTCGTATTCGCGTATAATTTCGATCACGCGTTTTTAATCAAGCGCCCGTTAAGTGGAACTTTTTTCTTCGTATTAACGATAATATCTTCCTAAAGTCATTTCCGTAAAAACCTCATTGCGCCGGGCGATCAAACTCCGGAAGTTTATCGTTTTGATACGAAGATGCGCGCCGTAATTTTGGCTTTAATGGCGTCAGTCGCCCATGTCTTCTACTCAAGTAGCCGTTCACGCAAGTTCGACTTTCATTTTTTACTGCCAATCGTGCGGACATTCGAAGAACCATACATGAATTTTAATTTTTTTTGGCTTTAATGTGGTGGCAAAAATCATTATAGATAAAAAGAAATATATAGATTTTGTTCGTTTCATGTTTTTTGCTCGTAAGAATTCACCATGTTCATATGCACAACGAGCGTATATCTATTTTATTCTTAATAACTAAAATACATGAGATTTATTTATAGAGATGTACGAAGGCTTAGAACATTAAATTGGTGTTATAGGTAATTATGTAAGATTTATTGTGTGGATATTTGCTATATGCATCAATTAAATAGTTCTTTGTTGTTGAAAAGCTGTAATTTTGTAATATAGAGTTGATTATTATCGATAATTTTATTATACATGTAATTCGATAAATAAAAATATACAAGCCGTAATACAATCACCGCAAATTTTCTTTTTAAACTAATAGAAATTGATTTAGAATTTATATAGATCATGCCAAAATTATAAACAATAATATAAGTCAAGGGTTGAAAATTAACAAATGCAGGTAAATTTCTTATGAAAAAGTATATTTATTATAATCCAGATAATTTATATCACTTTTCTCGCGCATTGAATGATCGAAATGTCAGGTGCTCAAGGATAGTGCGGACATCTAGTGATAACACGCGGAGGTACGTCGATAACCAGTAGCGTTCTTACCAACTGACAGTAACAGTACATATATATGCTATGATAATACATCTTTGTACGCGTGTATATATATATAATATTATATACCTGTGGGCGCAATAACGCGACGATATAACCTAAGTTATGTATATATAGATTTAAAACTATAGAAAAATAAGTTCGGCATACATATATATATATAAATATAAAAACGACTAATTTAATACTTATTCTGCTCCCAAATGTATCACTCTCAATCTCTTTGACATACAGACACACACACACAAGTGCAACTCACGCCTTGAGCATTTCACACAACAGTTTTCGGTGAAAAAATTATTATAATCAATTATTATCCGTTGACAAGCTTTTTAAGGCTTGCGCAAGGCTCTGCTGCATCTGTATCCTGACATCGAGTTTCTGGTCCTCGGGTATCCTCCGCATGATTGGCAATAGCGATAGAAGGAACATTTTATCATAGTCATCTTCTTCATTGTATTTACTGTATCGCTGACTAGAGTCGCTATCATTTGCCGTTGAGATCACGTCTGGAAGGTTATCAGGTGTCGGTGCCATTGCTGTCTCACAGATGGCTTGAGCGGCGGTCATGTACCTGTAGCTTGGATCGTCGTCTGCGTCGTAGTCGTCGGCTACGTCGTCTCGGGCTAAATGCATCTCGTATTCGGCATCCACCGGGCTTGCTACGAATCCATCGTCAGGATACGAGGTGTCCTGGTACCGGGAGTCACGGCCATTCTTTCCGACTTTAATCCTGCTCGATAAGAAATAATTATGTAGAGAAGTTTCTTTTGTTTTTTTAATATGAATTTTTAATGAGTTTTTTTAATGATAAATTACTTGTTTTTACATAGGTTCTTGATTCGAATTAGGCCAATAATATCATTTATTTAATTGATGCATTACGTGCTACTTATCTTCTTTATGTTTCGGTCTTTTGGTAATGGCAACGAGACAGTTGAGTAAACGTAAAAATTAAATTTACAGTTTCGAGTATTATTGATTTTTATTACATTTTCAACAAACGTTAAAATGAGTTCAAAATTGTATACTTTTATAAATTGATTTATGAAATGTTTTAATTATGAATATTTAGTGACTAAAAACCAACAGTATGAAAAACATACTGTTGGAAGTTACAATTCTTTTTTATTAAATTACACTTGGTATACATTTCTTCAAAATTTGTTATCCGTAGCAATTTGAATGTAAAATTTATTTTTGGATAAATCGTATTTTCGACAAAAAAGGAAAACGTCTAAATATAATAAAAAATTTTATTTTAAAATAGATGGTATTTTTGTAATTTTGAGTTATTTCTTCTATATGACATCAAATGTCTGATTTTCAGAAATTTTATGATATACCTATATACAAAAGCTATATGTCATCTAACAATAGGAAAAAAGTTCTATTTGCAGCAAAGCATTGAAAAAAAAAACGTTATTTTCTTCGTGCAAATATAGTTTTTACTTGGTAGTAATTATTGAAAAAAAAAGATAATGACAACATTAAAGCTAATTTCGTTCAGTGTTTGCATTTTTTTTAACTTATCATAACATTACATGTTTCATAGGTAAAGTTTACTGCCTTCCACGATAAGTCGCAGTTTAATCATAAAAATCGAGTATTTTGAGAAAAAAACTTTTTTTCGTCATTATCGAAACATATTCGAAAGAAAAATCTCCTTATTTTCCCAAAATATCTCACGAAAACTTATACCTCAATGTAAAATGAAAAAAAATCTTTATAATGAAAAACAAAACTAAAGAACATCTTACCTTTTCCTATCCACGTTCGACATGAGAAACAGCAACCTATCAAAGTACATATATTTCTTTCTCTTCTTTCCTGCTCCACTTTTCTTCGACCTTTGATGTTTCAGTTCCTTCATGAAATAATCTCTAATATTTCTCCATTTTCCTCTAAGAATCCTCTCTAAAAACCAAAACAAACAAACAAAACCAAATTAATCATCGTCCCGCTCTAACTTTAAAAAGCCTTCATCTCGCGCTTGCGCACTTGTGCATCATAATGACCCCAACGACGCAAGCAACCACCTTACCTTCGGCGATCTTGTCAAGTTCCGAAAGCGCATGCCACTTGGGTACCATGATCTCACAGACTTCATCCCAAGCACGCGCTTTAGCCGCTCGGTCATTATACTCCTCCGAATGATGATCATAAATCGCCGGCCTTTTCTCAACCTCAGCAATGAATCCTTCCGTATCGAACATGTTGATACCGCCGACGTCGCTGCCTTTAACGGCTGCAGACGCACGTGTCGGCGGTCTTCCTCTCCTGCTACCTATTTTTTTTTCTCGTTTTATTACACCTCAAAATTCTTACGTAAACTATATATACGCCGCGAGATTAACCTGGCGATTGTAGTGCACGTTCGATGCGATTTTTTTTTTGGAGGTTAGGTACGTACTACTCGACTCCGCTGCGGATTATACGCGGCCTCGGTGGTGCGGCGCCGTCGTCACTGCGGATAAACGCCGCTTCCCGCGTCGGCGGGAAAGACAGAGACAGACGATGATCATCGCGCGGCAGCGGCGACACATGGCTGCGATGCGGTGCGGTTGCGGACGAGGTTTGCCCCTGCGCTGTTGTTGTATATATCAGTGTATATATGTATATATACGAGCGCGTCATGCGTCTATATAATGTATATTACTTGTGTGTATTTAGTATTACACGCGCGGAATTTTCACGCAACGTTGCCACGTCGGTGGTTCGTTTGCCGTGCGATATATTGAGGTATTTTTATTGTTATCAATGGAAAGACAAACGTACACGTGCGTGCGGCTTTTCCAAGTATACTAGCGTGGGTCGGGAGAATTACGAACTTGTAAAATTGTTGATAACTTGCTCTGAGAAGTATTCGTATTAATTGCCCTTTCTATATTGGGGTTTATATCTATTAGAGCATTGGGAAATTAATAATGCACAGTAGGTGTTTAATTAGTACCGTTTATACGTAGCTGATATATCTTTTCTATGAATGTTCAAGAATTTCTATGAAGTCTTATATAAATGATACAATTATACTTAATGTAATGGTTTATATTGTGTACATTATTATGTCATTCAATGTACTAGTCTGATATACTAATTTATTTAGCTACCAAGTATAAATGTTTCGCTAATTACTATAAAAATTGTGCTTATACCTATTATAATATATATATATATATATATATGTTCAGTCCGATTCTAATTATACTATCAAATTACGCTGATTTTGACATATTTTTAAAATTTAAATGAAGGAATGGTAAAATTAAATATATTGAAATTTTATACAATTATTTTAAATTATTCTATTGTTTTACATTCTCACTACAACTTTTTCGGAGCAACTTTTTACGAGTCTCTCGTTTAAAACAATATTTTTCTTTTATATAATCCTGCAGTGTGTTCTTAAAAGTCGCAATCTTATCTATATATATATGCATTTGAAGATATTAAAAATTTAACGAACTGGAAAATAATTCACTTTAGCTCGTTATAATTTTGCACCACTAAAAAATATCCACTATGGACTGTTGTACAATATTTAAGTAGGAAACAAAAAAAGAAATATAGTTGATTTGACTACCTTCCATATTTTCAATAAATATACAAACATTTGAGCGATGGGGAAGGTCAACCCATAA
>JAWWEQ010015366.1:0-35824 GCA_035583055.1 Torymus tubicola | reverse complement strand
AAACTATTGGTCAAAAAAATCTAAAAAAATTCAGGGATATCCAGAATGAGTAGCAGAACATTTTCTCAGAGTTTCAAAAAAATCTATTTTTTGACCCGTTGATTTGACAGAGAATTGTCCATATATATATATATATATATATATATATATATATACATACACGTATGCCAAAACTTATACAAATATATATGTCCGTTATAACCGTTGCTGTTGATATCGTCATATAGTATAGTGCGCCAATCAGACTACTAGCAGTCGCCCTCTCCGTATATATATGTGAGTGTGTGTGTGTATGTGTGTGAATGTATATATATATATATATGTACATCCGTCGTAGTCGTTATCATGCATCTGGCGCGATTATTATTAGAAAGGGCGAATCGATCGAGCGTGTGCGCGTATACGAAGAGCTCGTTAAAACTCATGTGCACGCGCGCGCGCTTGAAATTCTTCCCTTTCGCTCGCTCCCCCCTCGCCCCTCCCCCTATTTCTCGCACGCTTCTCCCAGCATGGATCGTCTCTTCGTGTGCTCACTCGAGTGCGTACCTATATATATATACTTTTTTTTCGATTGCTCGTACTTCACCCTATACATGTGTGTGTATATATATACAGCTTTTCCAGGCGATTTTCGAATAAGCCTCATGCGTGTGAGTATATATACAAACGCGTTCAATGAAACGGTTTTCGTGTCGTCGTCGTCGTCATCGAGCAGGTAGGTATATGTATATATGTATAAATAACACGCTTCATTTTCACGGCAAGTCGCCGAGAGCGACATACTTTTTTTTCTCTCTCTCCCTCGCGTGCGCGTTCCCGACTCATTTGGCCGTTGGACAAGCGCAAGGAGAACTAGATTTTCAGCGTCAAAGTCGAAAGTTGCTCGCGACTCCGACCAGCTGCGATGCCTCATGTTTTTCTTTTATCTCTGCCGCTCTCTGCTCGCGTGGCTTCTCTTTTTCCCTTCAATGTCGTTTTTTTTTTATTTCTTTGCTTTCCTTTTTATTTGTCTTTCGCTTTTTTTGCGGAACGCTTAATGCTGTGCGCCTGGCTGCGAAGGCTAGATTTGTGTTTTATTACGCGACGGTCGTCTGTATATATTGTGTGTGTGTACTAAAACGAAAGGCCTTTTTTCGGAGCGTATATTTGGGTTTCAGAGATGGAAATTTGGATAATGCTTCAGCAAAGTTTCAACATTGCGCGTGATTTCAAGGGAATTCCAAGCCCTGTTGTTTGTACGGATTTTACACGAGTTTTCAAATATATGTATAAGTATATAGCGTTTAATTAATTTTTTACTTCTATCATTTAATTTCGAGACTTTTAATAATTCAACGTACCCCGCGCACTTTGTTAATTATCATATACAATATTTATGATTCGCGTGTGAAATTAATGAAAAACAAATAACGAACAAAAATATATATATTTTTAATTATATAACAACAATTTAATTAGGATAAAATAAGCTTTCGTGCAACTTTATTTTACAATATATTCGAAGTAATATATCATCCAAACGGTTTTTTTCTTTTTATAACCGACTGCTGCAGGCGAAAAAAAGTTTCACCAATATGTAACTCTATTAACCCCATCGTGGCCTTTTCAACCTTTTCTCTACTGCCAACCGTTAACTGCGTTAGAGCGCGAAAACGTCACGGCGTTACACACAAAAATCCCAAAAGCCTTCGACCGTCGGAAAAAAAGGAAAGCCACGCGCGTGATCTAACGGCGTGCGTCAACAGCGTTTTCCACTTTCGACTATAGAAAAAAAAAGAAAAAGACCAGCCAATCAACTCGAGCCATTCCATCAGCCTTGCCTCGACTTGCGTTTTAGGCCTATTTATATATATATATATATACACATCCACTAACGCGTCCTCATATATATACATATATGAGCACACAAAACGATGATAGCCGAGCCTCTCCGGGATTGCGAAAATTGGCGAACAACGGATTCGGAAATCCTACGCGCGCGCGCGCGTTTTAGCTCGATTATAAACGTTGACTATAATATACCAGTTGGAACGATGGCGACGGCACGAGACCTTGACAAGAATTTCGCTGTAGTACGCGAGCGCGCGCCTTATTTAGACCTTCGCGATCGTATATACTCGGCCATGAAAAACTCTCTCTAGGTCTGCCTCTCGTTATATGTGAACACACATATATATAAGAGCATACCGCTATCATTATACAGGATCCCTCTAGTGATCGCCGTATATATTGGCAAGTGTTCAACGCTGTGCTAATGAATGCACAAGACTCTCGTCTATATGTATATAAATACGTGTAATATGAAAAAATATTATACGAAAGATGTATATGTATATATGCAGAGGCATACGAGTAGACGTTGAAAATTAAGATAATATTAATATACGGACGCGGCGGCGGCGCGTGATTAATGCAAAGTGGATTGGATTGAAATTTCGCCGTCGCGCTTAATTAGATATGTAAACCGAGAGGAGAGGGTGTATATATATATGACGCGCGGTCGACGGGGGCTAAATGCAATATGGCGATGATAATATGCGGAGTGCGTGGGTATGTATATATGTATATATATAGCTAAAGTCAATAATTTCGTCAGAAATGTCGCGGAAGGAGCATAATGAGCCATATAGTGCGTACATTATGTATTTCTATACGTGATACCAGATAAGGTAACGATCTGCGGTATATATAATTGTAATATATAAGTTTGCTATAGGTACGGGGGAAAATAAAAGAGAGAAGGAAGTTGAAGCGAAAGTTCGACCGCGTGCGACTACGCCTCAGTTCTTTACATATACATACACATCAATATTCCTAACAAGCACGGCGTACGATGGGGGATGAAAAATGGCGAGGAGAAAATTTTTCGAGACGCGTGCAAACGAAGACGAATGAACGGTATGCGCGCGTGGCGAACGAAGGGGCGAGTACGTTTAGCTGAGAAGGAAGAAAAAAAAGAAGAAGAAATAAGCAGACGCAGTTAGGTAGCTATAAAGCGTGCTATATATCTCGTCGATGAGGTCGCGCGCCGCGAGCATTATCGTCGCGCTCTAGGCAGCTCGCGCTCTCTCTCCCTGGCTGCCAAGGACTCCCGGGGCTTATCCTACTTTTTGTTCTCGTCCCTCTCTCTCCTACAGCTCCGTTTTAATCGCGACCCCGGCGTATATAGCCCGTCGGACTAATGCCGTTTTTTTCCCATAGTACCACTACTATATATATATGCGCAGCGCCTGAGCTTTATAACAAACTTCCATCAAAGAACGCGAGGTGAAGGCGCTTACCAAAGCGATTCTATATACGCATACACATATACGATAGAATTTTGTTGGCTACGGAATTAAACGACGACGGTGGTGGTGGTGGTGGTGACGATGGCAGCTGCGCGGGAATGTATCGAAAAATCTTTCACTATACGAAAAATTTTCGCACGCATGCAGCGACAATGCGCATTGTCCGCGTGCCGTCGTGCGCCGAAACTTAGTAAAAAAGAAAAAGTGAGGGACTGTATATATACATGTATATATATATATATAGCGCGGCGGGCGCGTATACAATGGGAACAAAGATATCCCTCTTTTTTTCGCGAAAACCCGCACGTGGCGCGCACGTAACCCGCAAAGAAATTCGCACACATATATATATATACGCGCACGGATGCATATTATACAGAGACGGGCATTGTGCAACGCGCGCTTGCGCCGCGCGGCGCGTATTAATGAAATTACCGTTAGTCATATTATTGCACGCGACGCATCCTCATATATATATATATATATAGCTGTACCTGCCTACCTACGCTATATATGTATACGTATCTTATATATATATGTACGTGTTCGAAGTTGGCGTAAGCCTTGTGCTGAGCGAGAGCTGGGCAAACCTAATTTTTACCAGTAATGCGCTTATATATATACACATATACATATAGTTGTAGGCAATTAGCTTGCATGCACGAGCTATATGTATATTCGCGAGGTAACCGCAACATTTGCCCGGTTTTCTCTTGCGTATTATATACTTCTTCTCTGCACTCGCGTTTCGTCTCGCCCCCCGCGCGTACACTTTTTCGATATCTTGAATTTAACAGAGACATATATACATACACGTTTGTTTCCCCGAAGCGATGGTATAACTCGTTCGCAAATTATATGTGAAGGGAGGGGGAGGGGGGAAGCTTTAGTCGCGCTCGAACTGCTCGTAGAAGGTCGTTCCGTATACATATATATATTATAATAATACATTTACAGAGCGTGGAAATTGCTCCTTGAAAAGGGAAAGACCGAGACGCGCCTATCACGTTTATTAAAATTACGCAAAAAGAGTTATATGTACGCACGCTTCGATTTCATTATTATATTATTGCTCGTGTATATATATAGTCGTCGTCATCGTGTCGCATATATATAGTTTCTTTCTCTCTTAATACTTTTTCTTTTTCAAGTTGCGAGGTACTTCTTAAGAGTTCGTTCCGTAAAAAGCTTTCGTGTCGTACGACGACGACGTGCAACGACGACGACTATTTCCTGCGTGCGCGCACGATGTCGCGATGAGAGAACGCACGCGTGTACAGTATATATATATATATATATATACATACACACCGTAGTTTTATTTTTCACTCGTGTGGCGAGCGAGCGTCCTATGAAATTGATCAATTGTGTCTCTCCTTCCGTCTTTTAATGACTCCACAGTTGGAATCTAATCAACGTGCTGCCCGCAAAGTGAATTAAATGAGTTCTAAGCTGCTGTTATATACTATACTACTGAAGCTGCTGATACTGTCGCCCGATTCGTTTCGTAAAGTGGAAAAAAGAAAGAAGGGTCGCGTTGTACGCAGGAAGTTGCGGAGAGTATATATACGGTTCCGATTAAACAATCGACGCATAACGGATCGTACGATAGAGTGTAAGAGAGGGAGAGGACGCTTTCATCTATTTTAATATATTACGTAGCTGCAAAATTCGATAGTTTAAAAAAATTCAGACAATCCTAACGTAATGTGTAGGTGGATATAGCGTAGGTTCAAGTGTATGTGTACCGAGGCTATCTTTTCCACACGTAAAAAAAAAAGACCTCGGTAGAGTCGGCTTGCTCGAGATAACGGAAGCTGGCGATAAATCGGTCGCGCGCGATATATATCCTCGAAAATATACGATCGTTCGCGTGGTGGAAACAACGCAGCCCAATACACATATATATACACACATACGTATACTACATTGCTGCGTTACCGCGTCGTCGTCGTCTCGCTTTGCCGAGAAGCGCGAGGCTATAAATTTTACTGTATATATATATATGTACGCGCGCCGCGCAGCGTCAACGACAACACTTACCAATACGTTCAGGTATATATATTATATATATATATGTAAGGGAAAAGTGTAAAAGCGCAGGCGGTAGCGCGGGTGAGATGGCGACGACGACAACAACAGCAGTATGATGTAACGCGAGTGGCGCAATTAAAAGAAAAACGAGGTATACATATAGATATAGGGATATTCGCCGATACAATCGAGAAAGACGTCGCGCTCCGGTTGTTCCCTCTTCCACGACGTGCAGGATGTTGCTGCTGCTGCCAACAGAGTGTCGCCGTTCTGTCCCCCCATTGATTTTTCCCGGTAGCACACGATGGGAGAGGAAAGCGCTTATCATCGCTAGCAATTGGAGACCCAACCACTCTGTATCTATATAAATATATCTAATGTATATAAGTATACATCACAGAAAGAATAGGGAGCGAAAGTACGAGCGCGGGTGTATAACAGCGATTTTGTGAGCGCCCTGGCGAATTATACCACGTTGAGAGAGACAGAAAGAGGAACGAGCGCACCTTCAGAGAGGTTTTACGATGTGCGCGGGGGCATTTTCGAAGTTACCCGCATGCAAGTGAAGAGTGCTTCTATATAGCTGTATATAGTCGTGGATTTTACGTGAAACCACGCTATACTGCCCGACCAGCGTGCGTGCGAATTTTCCTTTACGCTGTTATATACGTATATGCGTGTATGTGTTTGTGTATATATATATATATATATGAGAGCAGCTCGTTCGCTGTCAGGGATCCGAAGTGAGCCGCGCGGCTAGGCTATTTTGCATGCCTTCGATTCACCGAAGCGAATATATATACACACACGAGTGTGCATGCTTATATATACATACAGACGAGGGAGATTTATATTCCGTCTCGAGGAAAATCATCGCTCACCCGTGTGCTTTTGATTTTAGGCGGCCGAGTGTATTATGGTATATATAACACATACAACTTCGAGCTGCCTTTGTTCGTGAAAGCGAAAAGCCAGTTTGTCGTAAAAGTGTTTTGAAAAATGCATCAGTAGAGTAAAAGGGTGTGTGTATCTGTGTATTTGTGTAGGAAAAGCCTTGGGTTCATATATATATATATGCACGATAGCTTGGATTTAACATTCATATATATATAGTGAACTAGTGAAGAAGTATAGTTATATAGAGCAGAAGTGACACCGAAATTTAAATGGATTATCCGCGACTCATTTCTCACACTGCTTGTATGTGTGTTTGTTATTGCATATAACATGATGGCGGACGTTATATACGGCGATGTACGCGTGTGTGGCGTTAAATCTTCTTAGGGCAGACAGCGCAATCCTATTATGTTTAATGTGTTTTAAAAAGATGAAGACTTTTAAAAATTAAATTTAACAAGGAGACAGAGAGCTCGGAAGAGAGAGAAAGAGAGAGAGAAACCTGTGAAGATATTCGTGCATGTCCCCGTATGGAACGATGTTGTAGCTTAGCGCTATACTATACTACTACTACTATACTACTACACTGCGCTCGTCGAGCCTGAATAATGGAAGAACGTTTGTCTGCTGTATCGCATGATATAGTGACACATTTTTCTGAATATATATACACACACACGTAGAACGTCCATCCGTGGACTTAAAACTATATGGAATGATCAGTTAATAGATTAACGCCACGCGCGCACTCGTGACTCGTCCGATTTGTGAAAAAGAAAAATTAGAATATATATATATATATATATTACTAAATATACTATTTACACTCAAAGACATCATATACCCCCTATATAATGACTATTGTAAACGCTTCGAAAAGGATTCGCTAGTAGTATAGTCACCGAAACAGTCTATATAATGTATGTATATAAATATTACTTCTATATAGGCTCTTTTATATACATATACTCGTGATAAATAGCACATGAAAATACACGATGTAGTTGCGTATAGTTTGCGAAATATCAGGAGCCCCCCCGCCCCATTTTATATACATATAGGCACGCTTTATACCCGTAATGTATCAAATGCATTCCTCGTTACGCTATTATATGTACACAAGCGTAGACGCTATAAGTATAACGCCTACAGAGCAGTGAGTCTCTCTTCTTGTCCTCGAAATTTCGTCGCTTATCTGTAATGTATATTGTACATATGCCTGTGTGCATTTGGGTATATATATAAATAATATACGCGTGAGAAAAACTGCATTGGAAAAAATGTATATGCGTTTATATACGTAGAGACGACGTACGACGACGAAGAAGATCTTGGCGTACTATGTGTTTTATATATATATGCATACGTGTGTATGGTTATACGCGATTATTACGTTGCAAAATATAACTATATATGTTTGTTATGTGACGTGTACTGTATATTGTTTGCATTATACTCGGGTAAGTGGGTTATGCGAATACGAGTGTAGTTTACGAGTCGTTTTCAAGCTACACACATACATAATATACATACAAAAGGGAAAGAAAGAGAGGGAGAGAGAAAGTGAGTAATTTTTCGTCGCATTAGCCGAGAAATTCCGCGTGCGCGCAAAGTATTCGTTTTACGATCTCGTTATATAGTTCGGTTTGCGCGTCCCGCTCTTGTCACTTTTTATTATTCCTTTCTTTCTCCATATAGTCCTTCTCTCTCTTCTCTCTCTCTCTCTCTCTTATTCAGTTCTGTCATTAATCTTATACGCGTTTCTATGTAGTCCGGCCTACCCCTGTCAGTTTATATAATATATATTTAAAAGTTATGTATGTAATCTATATCGCTACAATAGAGTTTAATGAGGCAGTTTGTGTTATCGTTTTCTCGTGTATTTTTTTTTCTCTTTGTTTAATTTTATTTTATAGTCGTTATTAAAGCTTAGTTAGTTACCATTGATTTAGTCTTGAAAAGTATATATAGTATATAGGCATAGCGCGTTATTTATGAACGCGCGAAAGTTCTCTTTTTCTCGTTCCCGATTTTTCTCGTTTTTCTTTTTTCAGTATCGTAATAATACTTATGTACTCACTGGTTATAGTTGATAGTTTGTCAGTACATCGAAATCACTATATGTATATATATACACACAGTATACGAAAGCTATAAATCTATACATATAAGTGAAAAGTCAGAAAATTTGGCAACTATCGTACATGGATTAATTTATTGGTACACCCCGATAAATATATCGTATCATCGTCGTCTATCATATAGGTGCTATTATAAACCTGTAAATATTATTATCGTTCGAGTCACTATATAAACGAAAACTAGATCGTTCGAAAAATGTGTTACTTTCATTCAACAACCTATATATATATCTACATGGTATATATACAATCGTTCAATATACGTTTCTTTTTTTGTTATTCCCTTCACTAAACATTTTATGCCCTTAATAATAATAGTAATAATAGAAGAATTTTCAAAGTGTCAGCACGCGGCAATCTGAAATCGATGTCGGAGAGGAGCGCGATAACGGCGTAGTATGTCAGTCTGTGCGCGCGCGAGGGCGAGAAATAATCGAACCAGTTCGCGTCTTCTCTTCGTGTCACACACGCACATATATAGGAACGCTCGCGGCGGCTGCGGCAGCGACAACATTGCTACAGAAGTCATTAAAACGTTCATGTATATATATATATATATATATACATCGAGTCGACCTGTATCTATATATACATCAGCACATTTCCAACATTCATTCCGAGTATGTAGCATATCACGCACAGTGTGTGCTATATATATATAGCGCGACTCGTGATCAAAATAAATTTTCAATATTTCCACGTACATATCGCCTTTGCATCGAACTCACGTGTAAAAAAAATTAGAGTACGCATTCTCTTGGTATCTCGGAAATATAAAAAAAGCACATATATATGTATGTGCGTATATATCTATAGATATATACAACGTAAATAACGTAGAACGTGTCTCTAAAAATTTTCGGACATTATCTCGCGTGAGTCTCGCTTATACACACATATATATACACACACACACACATACGTGCGTGTGTGTGTGTAAGTCCATCGTAAAACTCTCGACACAAAGAAAAGCCACAGAGGAATGCAAAGGGGGTAGCATCGCGCGTAGCCGCAGTAACCACAACACGGTCTATGCGCCTTCGCTCGCTCTCTCTCTCTCTCTCTTTCTCTCACTCGAAACAAAGAAAATAAAAAAAAAAACAAAAATTCATGACGAGCGACACCCAACGACGCGCGGTACTCGAAAAAAAAAAACCAAGGGGGGTGGTACATGGGCGGTCGAAAATTTTCCTGTACCTCTATATATATGCATACATTATACGTATACACACGTAGCGTGCGACCTCGCGATAATGGACGCACGTCGCGTCTCTCTCTTTCTCTCTGGCGAGGGAGAATATATAAGAGAAAGAGAGAGAGAGAGAGAGAAAGAAGCAATCCCGCAGTCTCAGCACTTTTAAGGGTCTTCTAAGCTATATACGCGGCGCACGAGGCTACCTTTTTTTTCGAAACAAGCTGCTCTCTCACACATAGACAGATATATAGACACATACATGTGTGCGTATATATATATAGTATGCACGCTGCGCGCGCAGGACACCGCAAAGCCCCGTCGCGAGAGCGGGTTTATCCCTCGTATAGTACGGCGCGCACATGCCAAGTGAAATGTAAAGTCTGAGCCCGGCTCTCTTTTACCGTGTGTGCGTGTGTGTGTATACCTGCAACCCGGTGCGCAGGGGTTACACACATATATGTATTGTGTGAGCACCCGCATACACATACACACACAGAGCTGGTGCTACTCGCAGGTAGAACGTACAACTCGCTCGCGCACCGGCTTAAACGCGAATTACCGTGGTACGCGCGCGCGCACTCGCGTTTAGGGCTTTTCTGCCGCTGTGTCTAATGTGTATTATACGGCTCGGTCGTCGTCGTCGTCGTAGTTGTCATTGGCTGTTTTTGCAAGGGCTATGTGTGAGTGTAGGAGAAAGAGAGAGAGGGAGAGAGGGAAGTCGAGGGATAGGTCTGATTTTAATCTCTCCCGAGGCGGTGCACAGGCGGAGGGGTATAGAATTCACGACTGATGATGACTTTGGGGAAGAGACATAATGTGCGACCCGTCGACTATACAGCAGGGTATATGTGCAGGATCGAATGGTTGAAATGCATTGGTCGAAGAGAGTATATATAAAAGCTCAAAGCTGGCTTTTTGGTGCCCATGGATGTCGGGCGTTCTTTTAATAAATGCTTTCCGATAGTCATGAATTTTAATGCCAGAGAGGGATTTTTTCTTTTAGTACCGGTCAGATGCAGAAGCTAAGTATTTCGGAGGAACACTTAGGTTTGATTACAACGAAATGAGAATTTGTCTTGGGATTAAAACGATCGACGACGAAAAGGGTAAAATTTTATTTGAGAAGATAAAAAATGATTTTATAGTCCAACGATTAAAAATGAAATTTTGATTTGGTTTTATAAAAAACCATACGTATAATATAGAAATTGATTACTGTTATATGTTGGGTTTAATTTGAAATTAAAATGAAGACGTAAATTGTATGCATCTCAATTAATAATGTAGAAATGTAACTGAAAATATTTTCATTCTTTTACGTATACATTGTCGAATTTGAATTTTCATTTAGTTTTGTAAAAACTACATATATATATAGAAATTGATTACGGCTATATGTTGGATTTAATTTGAAATTAAAATGAAAACTTAAGTTGTATGCATCTCAATTAATAATATAGAAATGCAAGTGAAAATATTTTCATTCTTTTACGTATACATTGTTAACTAAAATAATTGAAAAACTAATCCTGTCAAAGGAAAATAAAATGTTAAATTAACGAGAGACCACTGAAAATACAATACTATATATATAACATAGCTCAAAATGAAATTAATATCATCACTATAGTTGCGATAACGTTCGCTCGTTGCATGCATCCACACGCGAGCACGAGCCATCAAAGACAACTGTTATCGTACTTAACAATATCCCACGCGTTTCTCCCTCTCACCTATATATACACAACACGCGCACTGTAAATCAACCTACATATATATACATACATCCTATACTTCCATCTCTCTCGATTCTCATTTCGCCAGATCCTCTCTCTCTCTCTCTCTCCCTCTCACGCCCTTATATAATAACCGCGGCGTATAATGCATATACGCGTGCGCGCACAGACGCCGGTTTGTCGGTCTCCTTGCTCCATATATATCTATACATATACATATATATACGATACACGGCGACGGAAGCACAAAGCGCAAAACGGCAACCGTCCACGAGATATATACACATATACACAACATACTCACATGCATATACACGCGGAGATGAGAATATATGTATATATATATAAATTCGTATAGCTGTGCGAAACGTGTATATATATATATATATGTAGGTGTATGTATATGATGACGGTTGCTACTGCATGCTGCATCAGGAGGGAGGGCGTAGCGCGCGGGCGCATGACGCGAATATATATCGGCTACCTCCTCCTATCTCCATCTCACTCCCACTCTCTCTCTCTCTCTACTGCTGCACGGCAATCTGCGTCGATATATGGAAAATCGGATTCCATCGGTCGCCCGGGTAATCCGGCCTGCTCACCCCTACCTCCCCCCACCCTTCTCCATTCTGTACACCAACAACACTGCTACCGTCTTAGAGCTCCGCCAGGAATAATTACGGCCATTGCCGCTGAATATGCGTTTACGTAAGCGTGGTTATGCATATAACCATGTATATATATATACATATATATGTATATGTATATATATATATGTGTCCTGCGGCTACGATGTGCGTGCAGCGCGTTCGCTGAAGTTGAGTGTATATATATTATATCTATATATGCGCAGGGTAAGAATTTTGAGAGTAGAACCGGACTCTATGGTAAAACGGATCTTGAAAGTTTGCGGTATATATATAGTCATGGTGGTGGTAGTAGTGGTGTATATATATACACTGTTGTGGTGCCGGTTACGCGCGAGACTCGCGGATGTTTTTCTTTCCGTTTGGGAAAATACGCAGACGAGTTGGGTGAGTCGCCGGAAAAATAACAGTATATGTATACATATATATGTACGCAGCATTTTTCGCGACCAAAAGATATTTCATCTGCTCGACTCTATGTATATATATATATTTCGTATTCTAATATGAGCGAGTTGCAATCTGAAACGTTTTATATATATATATATATATATATATATATCGAATTTTAAATCAAGGCGCGTATATGGAAAAATCTGAAAAATCCCGTTTAAATTCACGAACTCGTTTGCATAGAATATGTGTACACATATGTATATATAGACATCCACGTTGCGTCGATCCACCCAAATATACATATATACATACCAAAGATCCGGTACCCAAAAATTTAATATTTCACGAGTATCCCATACTGTCTGTGTGTGTGTGTGTGCGCGCGCTCGCCCGAAAATAGTTTAAATAACGAATAATGCCATATGTCTGTGTATATGTATATAATACGGACACGGACAAAATTCATACGCTCACTGTAGTATATATATATATACGTATTCGAATTTCATCCGTATATAGTCCCTTTTCATCCGTGTGCACCCACGCTGGCTTTCGTCCCCATTTACGTTTTCCCGGCACGTTAATCTCGACGTATCACTTTTTGAAATTTCGAAACCTCCCCTCGATGCCAACAGCAGCAGCAGCAGCAGCAGTAGCATATGTGCACGCGCGGGGGAGAGAGAAGAAATCATCGGGCGGAGCGAGAGAGATAGTCGAAGATACGAAGGGGAGAGACAGAGAAAGATTGACCTGCTGCTGCTGCTGCTGCAACTCTCTCATCCCCTCCATGTATAGATATACTACCTCCCTTGGCTCTTATTGTTCCCCGCCTCGTTTTTTTTCTCCTTTTCCCATTTCTCTCGTTCCTTTTCTCGCCTATATTTTGCCAAGCCTCTTGTGTCCTTTTATTTTCTCGGCCTCTCCCCATTTCCTCTCTTTTTATCTCCCTCTCTTTCTCTTCCTTTTTAATAACTCTGCCAATTTTTCTCGGTACACTCGCACCGGCATTCATATACACACGTATACTATACGTATACACACATCTACAAGACACATCGGGTTCTCACGCGACGCATAATATGCATGCTACGAAGTCTTTCGACACGCGAATTCAATATCGGCACGGTACGCTGACGCGTAGTGACTCCGAAATTTAATTCTCCGCTCACTCCCCGGCATGCGTTCGCCACGCATCACACACGCGTTGCGCGACTATCGTCGTCCGCGTTCGTCCCCGGGTCGTTACACTTTCTGCGTCTAATTCTTTCCATTATTCTTTTTCATTCTCTACGCGCGTTCTATACGCCCGACGCGGCTCTAATCTCTAAATCTCTCTACCAAAGCGCGGGGAGGATTTCACGGGAAGTGGTATATATATACGTATAATACTTGGAACGCGAGTCCGTGTAGAATTTCGTGTATTTCTCAACGACCATATATATAGCTGAGAATCTAATCTCCGTGGAGGATGCGGTCGAAGGAAAATGGTCGTTGAACGCGCACCGACGGTATATACTGCGATTTGAAACTCCAGATGTGGTATTACTTAGATGAACGTGTGTGTGTGTGTAGTATAGATATATATGCGTATATAATATGTATAAAGTATTGGAACACATATATGCTGAAGCATTGGAATTCAACAAGGTATAGGGAAAGAAATTTTTTGCATTGCTTACCGATTTCTGGCACGTATGGGACGAATTTTTTTCATTTTTATTAGAGAATCTATATATCGGCGTGTGAAAAAAGAAAAAAAATAAATTGCTTATTTTTTTACGAAAACACGTAAGCGATGGTCAGAAAGATAAAGAAAACGTTACAAATTCATTGCTATTCTTAATAGCCTAATTTTATTTATGAGCAAGTCAGTCGAGCTGCGAAAGTTGAATAATACTAATGTAAAAGTCCATCACTGTAACTTTTCAAAGAACTGCGCGAATAAACCAAAAAGATCGAGAATTTCAATGCGATAAGCGAGACCTTTAAACTTAAAAATATCGTTGAACCTTCGCATAAAGAATAATAGCCGCTTTTAAAACCGAAGATCCGGCCTCTTACTGCCATTTACATTTACGTCAAGAGTGAAGAAAAGAAAAAAAAACTGGCACACGCGACATACACAGACAGATACAGACACATACACGAGGCAAAACAGCGGAAACCTACGAGTATATACGCGAATCTTTCTCATTCTAATGATACAGACGGAGCGGCGTCGACGACATTGGGTAACCAAAACTGATCCTTTATTTCGTGCAACCCACATTATTATTATAACTATAGAATTGGATTGTTGTCCCGGAAAAATATAAGTAATTGTCTGCGTCACAACGTCGCCTTCCATCTTCACCATATTATACAAGTTTCCCTTCACTTCACTCGAACCTCCGTCATCGTGGAAGAAACACGCACGCACGTACGTATAACGCACATAAATACACGCACGCGTTGACCGGTGCGATAAGGTGAAATATACGTCCTATTCACCAACGATCTGGAAAAAAGAATACATCGCGTCCCTCTCTGTAAAAGTGATCGAGCGATATCGGCGCAGTATTTTTTTTTCTTTCTCTCTTTTTGCTTTGTGATTTTTTAGTTTTTTCGTTTTTTTTTCGTATAGAGAAGAGGGAGGAGGAGTAGCAGCTAGCGCACATAGTGCGAGGTGATGGAAAGGTTTTGTGTTTTTCGGGAGAAAATATAAATGGGCAGTGCGCGCGAACGTTGGGATGTATTTTTGTAACGTGACTGCTATTGTTCGGTTGCTATGTAGTAGTGTGTGTCTGTGTATATATGCTGCCGCTTCACGTTTTGCTGCGATCCAGTCACACAGGCAGGCGCACGTACCATACATATATACGTGTTTGTTTAGATTTAATATGAGGTTCTGATTTACGAGACTCTTCGCGAGCGACAAGAAACGAAACAAAAAAGTACATAAATAAATAAAAATGGAGAATTTCAAAAGTATAAAAGTATAGGGTAAGAAGGAGAAGATGTCATATATATAGAGGTGTGTTAAATCAAAATCAATACCATGTTTTTTTTTTTTAAATGAAAAAATTTGTTCTTTTTATTAAACAAAATAATGTCGTTTATATTTACAAATAAATTTTATGTACAAAAAACATTAGATGTTATTTTAAAAAATAAATATCGAATAGTTTCCTACTAGCCTCAGCAATATATATTTACACGCTAACTCGAAATAATTTTAAAAAACGGTTTTTTTTTATTTTCTTTATAACTATCACAGATGCGTTAACATTTGTCTTGTAAAACTAAAGGATGTCGTTTGTTTTTGTTTTTACGTTTTGTTTTTTCCATTCTATAATACATGTGAAACTGCTCTTATACATATAGCCACTAACCACTCGCAGAGTTCCACGATCACCAAATTACGCTACGCAGCCCATCGTCGTGCACACATACACGTATACACATACATACAAATTTTTTTCCAAGTCGCACGTATATACCTATATAATATGCAAATCGCATGCCCGTATGGCAATGTCTCGTTGCCCGCTTCTATAATGCACAAACCGAGCACGTGTGTAGATATATATATATATAACAAGCATATAATACGATAGTTATTTGACTGTGTGTTGTAGATACACACGTGCTCGTCGTGAATTCCTAATGCAACGAACTTCCTTATGTCTCTCGTTTCTTTCATTTCGAAAGGACCTCATCCCTCCCCCTTCTATTCCTCGACTCTCTTTGGTATTCGTGAATATACGCGCTCATTACGAATAATTTAGATTGTGTGTTTGTGTGCCAGAGAATCGGGTTCTGCGTTTCTCTCTCTCTCTCTCTCTTTCTCTCTCTCTCCACTTTTCTCGATTAAATAATTGCACCACTGAGCGTAATATTGTAATGATAAATGTGTGTATATATATGATACTGATCGAAAAGAATGATTCTCTGTAAATCTATGTAAACGTGCTCCACGAACATAAATAAACGTGCTCCACTTCTCTCGTTTTCCATTTGACGAAGAGAGAGAGAGAAAGAGAGAGAGAGACAGAGAGAGAGAAAGAGAGAGAGAGACAGAGAGAGAGAAAGAGAGTGAATTGAGCTACTAGTGATGACGTGATTGGGGTGGCTTTCATTATCCTCTAATTAGATGCATTCGTATATGATTCTATTTGCTTAGTGTCTAGGAACTTAACGAGTAATTGCGGCTTTTCATTGAGAGATTGAGGGTATATGTATGTAAGGTATATATAAGTAATCGGTGTCATCGTCGACAAAGTAATACAGCATAATTATACGTAGTCAAATCAATAGCGAGCACGCCGTTTTTAATTAAAGAAGATTATTCGGTCTAATTGAAAACGTTGACTTATACAGCGAAGAATTCAGTCGTGGTACGATATTTCAATGATACTCGATAATTATTAACCCGGCCAAAGACGCCTGATATAAAGGCCAATAAAAATTTGAAGATTCGAGTGCAAAAATTGCATAGGTTATTAGGTTTCTGAGCCTTTTTATCTGGGTTTTAGTATGTCTTATATTATCAATTACATTGTTTTCTATTTTGTTTATCCTTAAGGCCGTATATTATATTATAACACCACTCTCTCTCTCTCAATGAGCGAAAAGAGCAGTTTGCCGAAGAATTTGTTACTTTCTACTTAGAATTACGAAGTCTCAAGCTAATAGGTTTTTTCGAATCCTTCGGAAAGGATTCCGGCACGCTCTTTCTTTATCTTTCCTTCATTCTACCGCAAGTCACATCCGTGAATCATAGATCACGAGTCTCGATCTCGGTTATAACAAGAGAGCGCGCACGCGCAATGGAACTATGAATTATCAAGACGCTACGCCGTGATTACCAACTATAATGCGTTAATGCCGTACCGCGCGGATTCGCTCGTCGTTCCCGGAAGCTACGAAGAAAAGAAAAGATAAAACAAAAAAAAAATAAATAAATAAAAAAGAAACGCAGCTTCATCGCGCTGAATCATATCGGCTTCTTCATCATCGTCGTCGTCGTCGTCATTCTCGCTCACTCACTCACCCACGTGCACTTATGTGCACACGCATATACCGCATAACGATTTATATCTATATATATATATATATATATATGTACGCGCGACTGTCCAAGTTCGTCATTTTCTCTTTCTCTGTCTCATTCACCTTTCGTCCTCGATGTATTCGTTTTTCTTGTTCTCTCGCGAGTCCAAAGTGAGAAACGATTTCGCTGCAGTTGAGCCAAGCTCGAGATAAGCAACGATAAATTATTCAACGAGCGCGACGCGAGCTCGGAAAGAAGTGTCGCCTTCTTCTCGTGCCTCTTTTTTCGCGTACAAGTTAGGGGCAGAGAGAGAGAGAGAGAGGGTCTGTCGGCGGAATATAAGGAAAAAAGTTGCTTTTCAGCAGGAATTTTTAGCACGCGAGCGGCGCCGTGACGAGATTGGAATCACGTACGCGCGCACGCGCATTTGGAAAAAGTCCACGACGTATATATCTATATCTGTAGAGGCTACCTCTTTGCCAGCTCCAATTTTCCTCTCCCCCTCTTTCACTCTCTCTCTCTCTCTCTCTCGTCCTTTTTATTATATCCGCTCTCTTTGCGCGTTCTTTTTTTCGCAGGAAGCCGGTTCCACGGGTACGCGTGCACGGCTCGAAATAACTCTCGTAATAATTTCGGGGCGAGTCCGCAAAAATAAAGTCGCGCACGGGTTTCACTGCAGCTGGCTTATTTCGCGTAAAAGCTCGCCGCTCGTGTATACCGCGAATATTTCTATATATACGTAACGATCACTACACGTATATATGTATATACACAACGAATAGCGAAATTGAGGAAAATTTTTACCGTCGCGTGCGAGAAGAACTATACTAGGGAGAAAGAGAGAGCGAGAGATGGATAGCCAGGCGTTTCCGATGGATTTTCCTCGCTCTCGCGCGCGAGAACCCGATATATCGAGCAAAATTTCAAGCGGCAAGGGTGGCTGGGTATGTGTGTGTGATATATAAGTCGCGCGGGCGTCTCGAGACTCGTAACTCGACTCCTCTCGCTCGCTATACTAGCGCGAAATAAAAAGCCAGCTCCTCTCTCTCTCTCACTCTCGGGGTTCCCTCCGGACTTTCTCCTCCGGGCGTGAGCAAAGAAGAGAGAGAGAGAGACGGACGGAAATCGAATCCTCCACCTTCTTCTTCTTCCTCTCTCTCTCTCGTTCTCTCTCTCTCCGTGCACACGCGAAAGACTTAATTCCGCGGAATTTCCTGGGCTGCCTCGCGATTCTAAAAGCCGATAGCGCGAGAGAGCGCGCGCAGAGGCAGGCGCACGAGACTCGGCAGTCTCGCGCAGAGAAGAGAAGTCGATTAATTCCTTCGGCCTGCCGATAAATTCGCCCTCGCGCTCGAAACAAGAGCACAGCCAGCAGGGGGAAAAAGAAAAGGGAGAAAAAAAGGGGGCAAGGAGGAGGAGGAGAAGGAGGAAAAGGGGAATATAATCGGCCCGCATACGAGCACAGGCAAAAGCAGACCGAAAAGTATGTATATATATATATACGGGAGGACGAGGAAGAGGAGGCGGGAAAGAAGAAGCGGCCCGTGAAATCAGCGGTCTATGGGTCGGGTCCGGGGCATAATACGCATGTATAATGTAACGATAATGGCGATCGGGTCTAGGCCCCTTGTCCTCGTTCACCCTGCGCCCGGTGTTCTTTTGTTTCTCGTTTCGTTTTTATTTTTCCTTGCTGGAGCTGCGGATTAGAGAAGAGAGAGAGAGAGAGAGAGAGAAGAGAGAATTCTCGTAATTGCCGTGCTCGTTGAATTATACACGGACATTCGTATTATTCCGAAACTATGGCGTACATGGCACACGAGATATAGGCGAGCTTTTTTCACGTATATATGTATATATACAGATATATATGTGTACGCTATCGTCATTATTTTGGCTTGACTATAAACGCTCTTCATTAGTAAGTGAATCGCGCGTATAATATATGAGATTACAAGTCTGCATCTGTGTGAGTGTATTTATGTATTTGAGTGTTTGTGTGTGTGTGTATATAGCGCTGCTGCTGTCTTAGAATATAGTGCTTATATACTTATTGTATCGATAGGCGCTAGGCGGCTGAAGTTTTCGTTTTGTCGAACGAAACTTGGCCCGCTTCGCTTAAAGAGAAAATCAGCCTTCAAAATCATTGCACAGCAATTCCGAAATCTCTTCTCTCTTTCTTTCTCATCCTCTCGGTCGAACGGCACACAATACAATACGCTGCTATAGACGTGTACACATACATACATACATACATACATACATACATACATACACACATACAGACAGACAGACAGACAGACACACATACAATCAGAACGGAAAGAAGGAATGCGTGCGCGCACGCCGCGGTGAAGCGATTATATTCGTATATATACGTATACGACAAAAGCATCCTTCTATACTCCTTCGGGCGCTTATATCGGGGCGCATTCGGCTAAAGGCGAAGGATGAGAAGTAACGCAAGAATTCGCACGAGCTACGCTGCGGAAAGCAGAAAAGAAAGCGCGCGCACGTCTTACGACGATATAATAATAGTAATGATAACAACGAGAAAAGAAAAGAGGTAAACCGCAGCCGGTGTCGGGGCTCCTCTTCGTATCGATGCTCCTGCTTCTTCTTCTTCTTCTTCTTTTTCTTGTTCTTCTTTTTCATCCATCCTCTTCTATGTCTTCTTCGTTTTGCTCCACCTCGTCGACAGCATCCCAGCGAAAGTTTAACTTTGGGGTAAGAGAGCGTGGTAGACGGGCGCATCGTAGAAGCTACCGTGGACTGCTTGAAGCGCATGGAGTGCGTGATGATGATGGTGCCTGTGCATGGCGTACATGTTGGAGGCAGCAGCCATGTATGAAGATGCCGAGCCGGTGGGCAGGGCCGAAGATACAGGACCAGTGGAAGAGCACGAAGATGACGATGACGATGAAGACGTTGAAGACGTAGACAGTGAGGCCTGCTTGAGGTTAGCACGCAGCTGCGAGGACGAGCTGCTACTGGAGCGCCGGTAAGGATGGTGATGGCTGCCGACAATCGTCGGGGTGGCAGTCGAGCCAACGATAGTCTGCTGGTGGTGATGGTGCCTCTGCGAGGGCGGTGCCATCATCGCCATGCCGTACGAGGTAGGCTGCGGTTGCTGCAACTGCGTCTGCTGTGGTTGCTGGCTAGGGTAGGCCTGGTGGAGAATCGTCGTGGCCGCAGCCGCCGCAGCCGCAGCCGCTGCTGCTGCATTGGACATGGCCGTCGTTGCCGAGACGACTGTCTGCTGCTGCTGTTGCTGCTGCTGTTGCTGTCTGTGGTGGTGACTCTGGTGGTGACTATGCTGCTGCTGCTGCTGCTGCTGTCGGTGATGCATGTGATTCGTTGGCTGCTGCTGCGGCTGCGGTTGCGATTGCGGTTGCACACTGCGGAAGTACTGGGGGTATAGGTTAGCGAGGACCTTGTCGTCGAGTTCGGTCGACTGAAGCTTAGGCCTCTGCTTCGTCTCCGGGTGGTGCGGGCCTAGGGCTGCCGTGAGGGCTGCGTGGTACGTGGCAGCCGCTGCTGCAGCCGCTGCTGCCGGCACGTTGTGGCCCTTGGCATCGACCGTGACCATCGAGGCGAGCGACGGCGAGGGCATTGGCATATGCTGGGGTGGGTTCACGTTCATGGGTGCCACTATAGCCACAGGCGCGGAAGACTGTTGGTGTTGGTGCTGGTGCTGATGAAGTTGTTGCTGATGATGTTGATGTTGCTGCGGCTGTGGCTGGTGATGCTGACTGGACGAGGCGAGGGCCGCTGCGGCCACCGGCATCACCGGGTTCACCATCATTCCCGTGAGTCCGGACAACGTCGGCTGGTTCTGCGCCACCAGCGACGGAGCCGTTGTCGGGCCGGCGACGTTGCTGACAGTAGCACTAGCCGCGTGCCGGCTTCGGCTGCTGGAGCTACGACGGGACGAGGACGAAGTCGATCCGGAGCTCGTCCTCGGCGGTAGGTTGTTCACGAACATCGTCCGCCTTTCGCGTTCAGCACGTCTGTAGTAACACGGGTGAATCATGAGGAGCGGTTCCCCGTTGCCCGGCGGAGGCTTGGCCTGACTCGGAAGCTCGTACTCCACACTGCAATCGACGTGCAGTGGCACCGAGAAGTCCTTGAAGGGTGCAGGCCCAGGCTCGGGTAGACAGGTTGTCGACGTCGAGCCACTGGGTAAAGGTAAGGGGGTGGGCAAGGGTATCCCAACCGGCGACAACGACGTCATCACCGGACTAGTGGCGTTCGAGGCGGCGGCAGCTGCTGCCGCCGCGACAGCGTTTAGCACTGAGTCGCGCGCCAGCTGTAGTTCCGGGTAGTCCTGTATCAGGCCCGGTGGTGGTTTGCTGCAGGCCATCAAAACCTCGCCTACCTTCCTCTCGTAGCAGGCTGCGGCCATCTTTGCTGCTGGTGCTGCTGCTACTGCTCTCAGAGCTTTCTTCTGCGGCCGTCTCTGTGCCGTCTTCGCCCGGCGCCTCCCCTTAGGCAGCCGACTGCGAGATTTTGCAGTTTCTCGTGATCATCTGATTGCGTGCAAGCTGCACCGTAGGCTGCTACTGCTGCTGTGGGGATGCGAGCACTGACGTTGGAGCGAGTGAGAGAGGCGGGTCTGCGGCCTCTCTCTTTCTCCGTCCGTGTGTGTATGTGTGTCTGCGTAAGCCGGGCGATCGGCGCCGATCGATGCGCGACAGACGGACGGACGGACGGTTGCCGGCAGTGGCAAAGAGACAGAGTGAGAGAGTCCGGGTTAATCCGGACTTTTTATTATTTGCGCCCTCCCCTACGCTGCGCTGCTGCTGCTACCTCCTCCTCCTCCCCTCGAGGGGGCCAGCCAGTCAGCCAGCGGCAGCGGCGCACACTGCGGAACGGACGAAGAGTGAGAGAGAGAGAGAGCGAGAGAGGAGCGGGTATGTCCTCCCTACCTCGTGGCTGTCATTCTCGCTCGTTGTCTTCTTCCTTCCCCGTCGTCGTCGTCGTTGCCGGCGCTGCTACTCCTCTTTTTTTCCTTCCTCGTCGTCCCCCGACGTCCCTCTCTTTCCTTCCTCGCGGATGTCATGCGGACAGTACTCGCCTCATCCTCTACGCTGTGTGTTTCCTCGCCGCTCCTTGCTGCTCTCCGGGCGCATTTAAATGCCGTGGAGATTATGCAGGGGGGAACGTGAGAGCGAGAGAGAGGGAGTGAGCGCAAGAGAGAGAGGGAGGGAGATAAAGGGATAAATGATCGTGACGGTGGTGGCGGTGCTGGGCACGAGAGAGGAGGCGGAGGTACTTTTTCCTTCCCCGTCTCGTTCTTGTTCTTTTTTTTTGCGTTCGCTCTCTCTCACCAGAGCCGAGCGTCGGACCAAAAGAGTTGTATATCCAACGCCGCGGATCGGGGGATCGCGCTTGGAGGGACGTGAAGGAGCTTTTTAATCGGCCTTTGGCTCAGCCTCTCTTTCTCTCTCACACTCACTCCCCTTCTCGTTATCTCGCTTTCGCTTTGCTCTCTCACGCTCTGTCTTGCCTTCGTTACGACTGCTGCTGCTGTCGGTTCCAAGTTGCAGAATCTTCCTCGGTGCAACCCCTTATCACTAGGTCGACGACGACGACGTTGCCATCCGGAGATGGGGAAGAAGGAGGAGACGATGGAAGACGGTGCCGCCTGGGCGTTTCTCGTTCTCCTCCGTATCTCGCGGCACACTGCTATTACGCGCACTTTTTTTTCTCACACCACCTTGCAACTTGACGCGTGTGTATATATATACTCTTTCTCTATCCCTCTCGGTTGTACCGAGAGCACTAGCACCCACTGCGCGCACGCGCTATCTCTCTCCTCTCGTCGGGCGGATGCACGAATCGTCGCTCGTTCCACGGCGCAGGCGTAAAGGAGAGGGTTTAAAGAGCAAGTGAGACGGACTTTTAAAGATCCCCCCTCTTTCTCTACTTTTTGAATTTCTATCTTCTTAACATGCACTAAACACACTTATCACACGTGGGTATTGCACTGAAGTAATCGATGAACGTATCGGCTCGTCGCTTATTAAAACCCAGATAAGCGAGAACTGTCAATCTCTTCCAGCAATATTTTTTTTTTTTGCTTTTTTTCGTATTATCGCGCTCGACGTTCGCTATTTGCTTTTCCTTAGACCGAAAAAAGAACTCTTTTTTTTTTCTTTCTCGTTCCGTAATACTGTCCGACGGGTCACAGGGCACGTATACAATAGTGTTACACACACGCACACTTTTACGTGTATTATATACGTGCAGGATTATATATCACTGTTCGTGTCCGTATTTTCGGAGTATATACGCGCGTGCGCGTGATCGTACGTATATATATGTATATACTTGCGCACGAGAAAGTGTATAAGTGCGAGCGGGCGCGCGTGCGTTGGGCAGTGCGATGCCTCTCTGCTCGTCGGTATTCGCGCGCACGCGATAAGGAAGCGGCCAACGTCGAGGCAAAACTGAGGTCCCCGGGTTCTCTCCTCGGCAGCGTACCTCGCTATAGCTGTCTCTCTCATTCTCTCTCTCTCTCTCTCTCTAGCGCGCTCCGTTCTCCCTCCCTCTCTCTCTTGCTCCCTCGTCAAACGCGCGCATGCTGTAGCCGAGGGACGTCGATTCCAGCGCCGCTGCTGGCTGGCTCCGTTCGGCTCCGCTCGGCTCGCGTATATAAGCCATACGGATGTATATAGGTATATACATAGCGCGTGGGAGCGACAAAGAGGGAAGCATTATATAGAACGAGTCGTGCACACCACTACTATATACACGCGCGCGCAGGCTCGGGGGGCACCCTGCCAGCCCGCACTAATACTACTACCTGTCTGCCTGCCCCTCTTGTGCTATATATCTTTCCCTCTCTCGCTCTCGCTCATGCCGCGTATATGGCCCCGGCGCTTTTCGCCGTACGTCCTCGTCTGGCTTTCTGGCTCCCTCGTGCCGGCGACGGCTCTCGCGAGTATTGGCCCTGCCTGCCACCGTGTCACACGCGTTCACACACACATACACATATATATACGCCCATATATATATACATACGCACACACACACACATTTTCCCTCTGCGCTTAGGATGTAGTCCGCCTCCGTCGCCGCTGCTGCCGCAGGCTCTCCGGCTTCGACCCTATAATGTATAGAAGAGGGACGGAGTCAGAGAGCCCAGGGACGGATATCAGGCCCCCTCTTCTCCTTCTCTTTAAAGTGCGCCCAGACGGTTCGCTCTCTGTCTCTCTCTCTCTCTCTCTCCCTCTTACTCTTTTACGTCGGCGCAGAGTGAGAGAGAGAGAGAGATGAGTGCTGGAAGCGATTATGAGAGAGGGAGAAAGAGAATATGACAGGGTCAATTAAGGAAGAGCGCACCGGGTGGGTTTTTACAAAGCGAGGAGCGCTAGTTGGATTTTCGGCTGAATATAATTTAACGCTCCCACCGGTCGGTAATTAGTTGATTGCATTGAAATGACGGTGTGGTTTTTTGCCTCGACTGCAGCTGGCCAAATTGCACGTGGAGTTTCGGTTGAAATTGTATAATTTTCGAACCCGCCTGCGAAGCTTATTATAAGGCGCTTTCCCGTATAGCGTGTAGGCAAGTGTCTACTGTACGTATATGTTCTAGTTTTCAGGATGAGAAATGTTTTTTTACTCCGAAATGCTGATTTCACTTGGTGATAAAACAAAACTGTTAATAAAACTTTTTTAAAAATCCGTTAAGGGAATAATTTATGTCAAAAGATTTTTATTTTTTCAAATACTGTAGATTTATACAACGATATAAATTACAAGATTTTCTACGTACTTTCATAATCTACTTTGGTAAATAGAAAACTCTTCGTATTTCGAAAACTTGTCTGGCATTAAATCAATTAGAGTGGTACAAAACGCTTACATGTTTCTCATATATTTATACTATCTAACATCGAGACGATGAAAAAAGAACCGTTTGAATTTCAATATTTGAAACTTTTATCAAGCAGTTTTATAAAATTTAACTATTCACTGTATAATCGACAATGAATGACGATTCTCGGTTATTTTGGCGCACAAATCGTCAAAAAGAGAATTTACGTAACACCTTCCTAGCGATCCATAGCAAACTTAAACCGCGCGTGCGCGAAATCACAGCTGTCGATGTACAACGTGTTTTTCCCGAAATACTTACGAATAATGAGATATCGTTCGACCCCCTTTTAATGAGCCTCTCTCTCTGAAGCATTTCACCTCTTAGAGCACGAGGGTTTGCGCGTGCACGCGCATGTGTGCCTGTTATTTCGGACTCTGCCGTGTACACATCCAATCGACCTCGGCTATATGTGTATACATACACGACGCCCTATAGAAATAATGGGACTATTTCGGGCGAGGATTATTCCAATATCGGACGAGACGTGCTTATTAATGACACAACAATAGGCTCTAAATAGCGCGCACGCGCGCCAGCTGCACGGATACGACATTTTTCGAATTAAAATTATCCTTCGCACATCAGAGTATACACGTAAATGTATATTATAAGAGTTTATAATTGAAGTAAGGGTATATTTTCTTACTTTCCATAGAAGATGTATAGGTGAGGTAGTACCTATAAGTACGAAGACTGCGGTTTGTAGAAAATTTATGATTTTACCTGGCGAAGAAAACATTTTGGGTTTTCTCCAGAGTTCTTCCAATAATCGTTATATACGTAGGAAAATTATAAAGTAATTAGGAGTCGTCCGAGAATATTTCAGGAATGGAAGCAAACACAAATACTTACCTACTTATATTTGATTGTGAATGAGGAACAATCTCATATTTTCATGAAAACTATTACAATTCGGTGAAATTAGTCATTTTACTATACGAATTGTAGTAATTTGCAGGAGAATTAATGAATCTTGTAAAATCTTTTCAATGAAACGTATAGTTTATTATTTCAAAATTTATACTAATTTCGGAGCTATACATACATATATGTATATATATATATGTGTGTGTGTGTGTATATGTGTATATATGTGTATATATTATCTTACGTATGATTACATCGTGATAACTATTACCTTACTTTGAGGAACAATATGTTTTATCATGACGAACGAGGAAAAAAAAATGAAATGATGTTGATACGTCACCGCTATAATATTTGAAAAAAAAGAACGCCAATTTGGAAATTTATCTTAATCAATCGGACGCCTCGCGTGTACAAACGATAATTGCCGTACAGTTTTTAACAAAGATAAAATTTAATTGCCAATACGATAACATTATACATGTATATATATATATATATATATATACACATGCACAAATATAATATTGCAACGATTGTGCGTCGTATATGCGCGCGCGTGCAGCAGAGATATCGATTCGATTCCCTCTGCACCTATTGGTCGCTTATATACATATATGTATACATATGCATATACAACATTGGTCGTTTCGACAGAATTTCAAATATTCAGGGAGTAAACCGCAAAAGCCACATTTTTTCCATAACCGTCCAAGACCGCAAAATCAATATTTCATTAAAATTCATCGCACATTATATCGCGCGCGTTCGCAGGGACAGATACCGAAGGCGAGAGAGAGAAATTCCATATCGTTCTATATCTATATATATATATATACACCTTGAGCAATGCCGCAGCCCCATCTCTCCGATATAATCATCATAATTAAGCATTGTTTACAGCCGAAGGCATCGCAGAACCAAATGCCATTCGCAATGAGAACAATAACAAATTTCATTTGAAATCGTACGCGCAATCGAAGCGAGAGATCCGAGAGAATCGTGACGTTGGCAAAACTTTTGGACGGGACTATGTGGGTCGGTCGAACTACTCCCTCGCGAAGAAACGGGTACGTTTGAAAGAGAGAATAAGACCAAGGCAAAAGAGAGGGAGAGAGAGAGAGAAGGTAAAGGAGAAGAAGAAGAAGAAAACGAGTGAGTCGAGGGACGGAGCGAGAGTAACGCGAGGCTCGTTACGTTTCATTTATCTTTCGGAGGGGGGGAGATGGAAAATACTCGAGCGATGTTGATTGCCAATGGCGCGAGCAGGGCGCCGAAGAGAAATTTTTCGGACTCGGCTCGCTGTAGGTACGTATATCTTCGTATTATATATACACACACACAGACAAATGTATATATACACACACGCACGTGTGTCTAAACTTTTCTTTGCGTGGATGATTGATGTTGGTCGTATAGAGCGTGCTATATACGCTCGCTCGGAATTTAAATTTGGCCGTCTGCGCGCATGGACGATTTTTTCTCTGCGCGGTAACCCTCACCGTCCGTATCTGATGAAATTCGTTCAAGAAAATCTTGGACTTGCTGTGTGTGTATCGATATATATATATATACCTACACGACAGCTTGTCCGATTCGTGAGGATTCGAGGTATACCTATAATATAAGAAAAAAGAGGAGAAGCGATAAGCGAAGATCCGGGGTAAAGGGATAGATGATCGCCGGTGATGCCGAACACGTTAATTACATATTCCAGCAGGCGCGCGAGCGCGCGCGTTATCTACCGAAGTATACTTTAGCATCGCTACTTTTTGTCTTGCACGCGGATCTCCGGCAGGTGCGCTGTGATGTTACGGAGCTCGCGCAACATAGCAGCTGAATTTCGTATATAAAATAGGCCGTGATTTAAATACTTTTACGACGGCCGATTGCGCGTATACGTAAATTAGATGGTCGTGCGGCGAAGGTCACATTTATACGAGTATAATGCGTATAATAGATAGGACAGGTGAATGTAGGATTTCCGAAATTGTATACAGTTGTATATATATGTATATGACAATTCGGTATAGGGTATTGTGATAATGCGTAACGGATTTAGTCGAGCGTGCGGCAGTGTTGCAAAATATTTGATGAAACGAAATTTATATATATATATCGGTGTCTTGATGCATGAGCGAGATTTAATTTATATTTATATGATAACCATCGCGGTGGTTGACCTGCCACATGGTGTGGAGTTTTTTTTTATTATACACCCAGCGGAAATGAAATTTTTCATCGTAATATATATATGTATATAAATATTTATTTGCGTACATTTTCGGTCTTAATTGCCATTCGATATATCTGTAAAAATTAATTGCTCCTCGACGTTTTTTTATACTCCGGTCATTATAAGCGAACGCTTGCCCGAGCGTGTATATATATATATATATATAGTGATCTCTCATCTATGCATATATATGCGTTTGTTTCCATCGGGCGGCGGATGGAAAGCGCCTTGCGATTAAATTTTGCCGTTCAACTTTTCCGTATAATTATTCCATTTAAATGTGAATATGGATGAATTCCGGCGACGCTGCGCGTATATGTCGAACGATGAAAAACATGTATATACACACACGTTACTTCAAAACAGAATGATTATTTCATATATTTATCGATTGTGTGCATATATATATATATATATGCATCTGTTATGTGCATGTGATGCGTTTGTTTGCAGCATGCCCGACGTCTTCAATAAAAACTGATATAATTACTACATGTGGCTACTTGTCATTGAGATTAGCCGCGTATAAATAGATGTGTGCACACCGAAAAATCATATAAAACGCTGTAGATAAATATTTTAATAAGTTATCGTTAATTCAGACCCGTAAGTATACGGATTTTATAATGTTGATACCATAGGAATTTACAAATTTATCTTTTGATTTCAACCGTTCACAGGATTAAAAATATTTAATAAATTAGAGTTTTAATGAAATTTCCAGAAGCATATATATTATGTATATATTATATATGAAACCTGTTTCAACGCTTTAAATAAATATCATTTCACATTTAAGCCATTGCATCTGGGCCATTTATTTTTAATAACTTTGATATTTCATCAACGATTTACAAGTATTTTGCAAATTAATGATTAACATCGTGTATAAGAAGAATTCGACAATTTAGTCACACTCCGATGGTTGGAAAAAAAATTGACAGCACACCGCTGTAATAATATTATAACTTACTACTGAGCGCAGTGTAGGCTTTTTTTTTATCGTTTATCGCACGTTAAGTGATTTTTCACATGAGAAGTTAATATGAAAAGAATGGATGAAAAAGGTCAACTGTTTTCTTAAACTGTATATATAGAATTCTTCGTATATTATACCCTTCAGCATTAATCACCACCGCTGTCTCATATCGATACCGATAACAATCGTTCACGGATAAACTCAATAATTCATCGGCGGCTTGTTTAACGAAAAAAGAAAAAGAAAGTGCAGACGAGACACACGAATTCACGTGCACACATCGTTTTCCTTCTCGAACCCTGTTACTTACGCGCCTCGCTATATGTGCGAGGCTCTAAACAAAGCCAAACACTCGCGAGACATTATGCAAAACGACGTGTCTGCGCTCGCGCGTCAACGTGCATATGTATATATATACAACGAACATTGCAAGCTGCATCGACGCGTTTTCGCTTTAAGCAAATATACGCAGGTTATACATATATATATATATATATATATATCACACACACGCAGAAGCAAGCGGCCGTATGGACAGACAAAAAGCCTCTCATTATGCACTTTTCATAATCGCATTGGGACTTTCACAAGCGGAAACTAATTCGCTCGCGCGATGTCTATAGCCCTATATCAGCTTTTAATAAACGCAAATTCAGGGATAAGAGAGACGTTGCCAGTGTTTTTCATCGTGCTTATGTACGAAGTGTCGCAAGATTATACACACATATATATATATATATATATAGTTGCCTAAGATTGTAAATGTGTGTATGTACGTAATTGCGAGGAACCGCTCGGTTGAAAAAAAAACGAATATTACTCGTCGAAATTCGCGTATGACGGTGAAAAGTTAGAATTCCAGACGCGCAGGTGGCCGAAAACTCATGACGTGCTGTGTTCTGTGCATAATGTCAGACGAAGCTGTATATATATATATAGAAGCTAAAAAACTTTTCTATATGCGCGAAATGCATTTCAGAAGCGTGCGCTACAATTGTATTTCGCAAAAAAAAATTGTACGCTGATTTTATATAAACTGCGAGTTGCAGCGCAAGGTATACATTTTTCGCGTTTGCACATATATTGCGGGACAAAAATTTACCCAAACGCGCGACGAGAGTAAAAAGTTGACTTTTAAATTTTATAATTTAATAAAAATGCGTATTCGCTCGGTACAGCTCGCGACACTATATATACCGAGATAAATGCATTTCAAATTTCGTTTTTTTTATTCATATAGTATTTTATATTATTTTATTGTTTTATACGTATAGTATATAAATAAGCGCGAATGTTTCTATATATATATATATATACACACACATACATACACGCACGGAAAAAGTTGCTTTGGCAACTGCGAGCGACGCGGATGTCTTCTTTATTGCAAAACGATCGGGAATCGCTTGAAAAAAAAACTTGGTTTCGTAACTCGCGCGCGTTTTCCGCTTGCTCTCGCTTTTGCGAAATTGATAAATGATGACTTTATGATCGCGCGCGAATCCAAACTTTCGACGGCCGCCGCGTCGCCCTGATGCAGGAAGTATAACTTTTATAAAACCATTTGTTACCAATAAAAAAAATATAACCTATACAGAGATATAATATATACATATATACAATATGTAAGCGGGCATACTACTGTGGATCGAAACGACTCACTTATGGTATGAGTGTGTGTGTGCGTGCGGGACCGCGCGAAGGCGCGAGTATAGCGCTAATCGCGTTTTAAGCGCTTTTTAATTACATCGGTAATTACATCTAACTCATCCATGTTTCGCGAGATCTGCTCCTTTTTATTCCTCCCCATCCCGCGCACACTAACACACACGTCTGTATAACGTTTTCTTATCTGCGCACAGTTATAACACTTTACCTCTATATATATACTCTCGCATAGCTATACAACCGTCGTCGCGTGAAAACAGCGAGGCGGGTTGGGAATCCGATATCGCGGATCCGATATATTATACACGGACCTTTTTAGCGCACGACGCGCCGCCCGAGGCCGCGAGCGAGTTTTATTCTGTTTGCGCATCATTTGCGTGCATATATATATATATATACACACACACACACACACACGATATATAGCGACGAGTGTAGGCCACGCTGTATATATATAGTATGGTCTCTTTGGAACGCAAGCCTCGTATTCGTATGAGTATTTAAAGCCTATTATGTAACGTGAAAAATAAGAGCTAAGCGCGGGCGGCTGCGTGTATTGACTATGTCTGTGTGTACGTCAAGCAGAGAGAGAGAGAGAAAGAGAGAGAGAGAATGTGTGCTTGTGGGGTTGGTAATTGGCGCGCGAGTATATGCTTGTCGTCTAATTTTTCTGATTAGACACGGCTTTTATGCTAATATGCGAATGACATATCCTGAATTTTATCCCGTAATTTAATAAAGCTCGTTTACATTAGTATTACTGAGTGTATAATAAATTTTAATGTGTTATCGGTGATTTTATAACCGAATATTTTCGCACATATGTATAATTACGAAAGTGTACGGTAATTTTAACCAAGTAATCGTTACGCGCAAGCTCGTACGCCTTTAATAAAAAAAAAATCAATCTATATCTCGATAAGAAGTACACTTACAGCACGTATATAGTCATATTTATTCTGACATTATTATATTCTATATAGCAACCTTTAATCATATATAAGTATACGCATTAAGCGTGAAAATATGTATTTTTTTTTCCTCCAGAGCGCTTGCTTATCCACTCGTTCTTTCGCGACTCGTAGCGAACAACGTAAAGAAACAGGCGTATATAATTCACACCATCAGCGCGCTTTGCTTGAAAATTACCGAACGAGCGTTAATCTCCCTCTCGCTTTTCCTCGCGCGCGCACAGCGAGCGACAGCCTCCTTAATTAACCGGACCGTTCGTACAAGAGAGAGAGGGAGAGAGAGAGAGACGTCTGACAGCAATAACAAGTTAAGCAACGACGCGCAAAGCTTATATACACTCGAACGAGTTCGAATATAATTAGCAAAAGTAAAATTTTCTGTATATATACATAATATATACGTACTCGTTAACTTTCGCGTGTATATATGTATGTAATAGTATATATGTGTCCTCCCTTGTGACAAAAAGAAACGTATAAATAATATCTGTGTGTGCGTTTGTGAGTGCAGCCATGAGGGCATCGCGAATTCGAGGTGCGTGCGGTCGAAGCATCGTGCAACGCTTGTTGACGGCGAACCCGCACGTCGTCTCTCTTCACTCTCTCTCGTATAAAAAGACAAAATCCAATCAGGCCGGGCTTAATTACAAAAATATCCCCCTCGGTACCGCGACCGGCGTGCTATCGTGTCCCATCTACTCTCGCGTCACTTCCTCGTCTCTCGCGTAGTTTGCCTCATATGTGTGTGTGTGTGTTTATGTATGCCTTTACACACACACGCACACACACACACACAGCCAAACATACATACGTCGCTTTGTTAATAAACAAGAAAGAGGCTTCAATCCGCGCTCTAGCTTCGAGTTCGCATATTAATACGAGCGCCGAAGAATATAATCCTCGCGTGTGTATATGCTCGTGTATATATATATATATATATATATATATATATACACACACACACACATACACACACATACACACACAGACACACACATATATATAGGAAAAGCAGAGACGTATATTACGATATCACGGACGACGAGCGGAAACGACACATACACCCGGATTATAAGGACCGTCAAAGACACATTTTTCGAATACATATGGGTCCTCTCTCTCTCTCCCTTTTTTTTGCTGAGCCAACACAGACACACGCTGAGAACCCGAACGAACAGGGATACGGTCTGTCCTCTATATAAACGTGTGTGTGTATACGGCCTTCTTTCGCGTTTCTCTCCCTCGGCTTGAGCAGCAACGCAGCCGCGTGTATATAGCGAGCTGGCTCTTCTCAAAGAGGCTTTGTACATACGGCCGTTCGGGGCCACACGTCTCTTCTCGGGACGACGACGATGTCGACGACGATGGCGACGTCGACTACGACGAGCTTACTCGCGCGATCTACGTGCCTGACATTTGTAGTGCTTCCTCGAATATTCACAAAGACTTTCACAGTATTTTTCTCCCTCTCTTGCGTATATAGCGGCAGCAGCAATAGTGACTAGGCTAGATCCTCAACTCCATTCCACCAGCTTCGCAGCCGGGGCTCGTATGCTATCTTGCCTTCTTTATCTCTCTCTCTCTCGTCCTTGTTGTCGACTGCGGCGGTCTATACCAGCCGTGTTTTTTCCATGCCTCGCTATGCACACAGATATACCTGATACGTCTATACTATAGACGTGCTCGATATATATATATGTGCGTGTGAACACCCTACGCTAGGTATATATAATGTGTAAATAACGAGACGGTGCTTTGAAATTTTATCAATGAACTTTTCGGTAGATATAATCTACGCAGGAATGGCGGGACCGCGTATGTCTACCATCATCATTATCCTTATGGTATAGACATATATATATATAAGCTTTCGCTACAACGCGCGATCTGAAAAGAGAGAGAGAGACGATGACGACAACGTCAGCCGACACGCAGCAGTAGCAGCCTTTAAAAGGGAAGTCGTCGTCGCGTACGCGCGCGCGCGCACATAATAGAACGAGCGAGCTGCATTCGCTTTCACGTTGCACTCGACGATTTTTTTTTTCGCCTTCAATGAGCCCTCTTCTCCTCTCTCTCTCTATATATATGTGTGAGTGTGCTTCGTATAGCACTGAGAGAAAGAGAGAGAGACGATTAGAGGCCGTACGCGGACGTTACTTTGAGCGGTCGTTAGGCGAAACGCGGTCAGTTCCCGGGGCGGTATATAGCATTCGCTGAAAAGCATTGCGCGAGCACATGCTATAGTTCTGTGCACGCGGTGGATTAGCAATGCTCGTTATTGAATTGTTGCTAATTGACTAGCTGAATTAATGAGAATGGATGCGCCTGCGGCCGTATATATATATGTATATATATAGGTATTTGGACGAATGGGTATTTTTTTTTGGTCAGCGGAAACGACGGGTCGTAATTGCAGGCGGCGGATGGAGAAGGAGGAGGAGAAAGAGGAGGAGGTTCTCGTTATTATGCGGTGGTAAAAAAAGAAAGTAATTATCGCGAGCAATATATATATATATATATAGGAGTGGAAGTTATTATCAAGACGGAGATTATACCGAAATTCTGTGATTTTGATAAAGTCGTGAAAAACTTGATAATTTTTAGGGCTGCGTCGTTTATAGGAACAATATAATGTAGGAGTTTTGAGGGTGGGATGAGTTCGAAGGCGAGCGGAAAGTTTTGGGAAATAAAATGGAATGGATATACAATCAGGCTTGGCTCTGAAACCCTACGGAGCCAGATTTCTGCCTCATTTCCGTTAAAGTAGAGTTTGTCATGTGCAGACACGCCATGGCTGTAAAGTTTCTTAAATTTTGCCGAAACCAGAGTTGTAGAATTGTATTAAAGAAACGATTTATGAGACAGCACGAAAGTATAAAAATATGTGTAATAAATATACATACAGTGATTATGAATGTTATTACTTCATAATCTCTTTATTATTGACCTCCAGTATTTCCTTCTATAGCAGTTATCTTAATGAAATCTTAAGTGCAGGCTGTACTTAGATAAATATACGCTCTTTCCCTAGTGAAAATTGACCATTTTTCTTTCATTTGTCAAATGGCTTTTCCCATATTTTTTAGCATCTACCCGCTCTACCCTAAGAATTAGAATATGTCTAATCCTGGCAAATTTAGGACTAATATACATGTTGTAGGATGGACTCATCTTCCTGTATTAAGATAGTTTCTAATTCTGACAAATATACGCAGCGAGCTTAGCGAAATGGCCTACAGAAAATATTTGAAACCCCGTCTCATAAATAGGCTGGAATGACCAATACCATGACCAAGGTCTTCAGGTTTCTTTTAACCCCCGTGGAAATGCACCCTCAGGTTCAAATCTATTGACTATGCCGGACGCGTGCATCACAGTTGACCGAATGACCAACTGCACTCTACCTATCCGTATACCTACCATTTGTATATACAATATGTTTATTTCTTAATCCGTCCTTTCTAAATTACGGTTGTGCACACCACCAGTATAGATATGAAAAGGACGGCCAGGTGAATTTACAGTCTTTAAATTCGCTTCGACCTGTGTAACAAGGTATTACATGGGGAAAGCACCTGTATCAATCAAGGAAGATCTTCCAACAGCAAAACTTTGTTCTCTTTCACTTCCCTGTAAAATAGACCATTCAGATGCTCACGCTATATATACCTGCGTTACAGCGAACGAAGATTTTCCTGTACAGCATGCGGAGGTGCGATCAATTTTTACGGCTACAGTCCTGTATATGGGCAGTTCTCAGGTGAATCGAGAGGTCCAAATTTTTTTTTCTTTTAAAATCACCTAAATCGTTTCGTAACCATCCCATATGTTACCCTGAATTTTTTCAGATTTT